>CM025141.1:12892064-12904296 GCA_013467495.1 Gossypium gossypioides
ATTGACTTTTTTAATTGCTTTCATATAAATAAATAAATAAATAAAACGTTGGAATACTTGTTACTTTGTTAAAGAAAGAATGAGATTTTAGTCGTTTCTCAAATGAGTTACTTTTCAATTAACTCGTGACATCAACTAAATCAAACACTTCAATATAGTATTAGATTATGACACACTCGCAACATTGGTAAAAGAAAAGATGTGACAAAAATATTTATAAGATATTAATATTAAAAATAAATGAGACTCTAATTAAAATGATAAAATTGAGATGTTGAAAATCATGTTATATTAGGTTCAAATACATGTATTTTTCTCTTGTAGTAAAATTTCTTTGTGGCCCGTGCTGCTAATGAAACATTAGTAATGCAGGGTCCATTAAAAAGCCGACAAGTGAGTCCAATACTGTTGGGCCCGTAATTGATAATTTCTTTGTAGACCAAATCTGTGGTCTACAGTCAGCCCGAACAGAAAGGAGGAAAAAAAGCCGGTGACTGGATTGTGAGTGTGAAGCGATATCCAAACTTTTTAAAAATAAAAAGAAAGCAGGTCTCATATTTATCCTTTGCAACAAGGAAGAAAATGCAAATTCATATGTTTGAAGGGATACTGGGAAGTAAAAGGAAAAATGTAACGGTATGAGGTATTCACAAAGCGTGTAAGAGAATGATACTTTCACGTAGTTTTCCATAATATAATGTAATGTGAGATTGCCACTGTTAAGAATATATTGTCGGCCTCTTATCTACGAGGCATGATTCTTTTATTCAGATATAATGCATCTAAACTTAAAATCACTATCCAAAGTTTGTTTCTGGTTGTATGCCTGGGTGCTGTCCTTGTCTGTCACTAGTAAATATATATACATATATATTGTTGATGGATGATTAGGTGACGAACGCAAAAGACACATGAGCTGCAGCCTTTCATGCATGGTAACCTACTGAACTTTTGGCTAGTTAATGTACCAAAAGTATACTTATCCTTAGGCTGCAATTAATTCATAGTTTAGCCAATAAGATGGGAACATGAGGTCGGCCTAATAACCCTTCACGTAATTCCCATGTAAAAGGAAAATCCTTTCATAAAAATATAATCTTTAACTGTTGATTTTTAAAATGATAACTGAATATTTCATTTATCCAATTTAACAAATAAAATATATGCGGCTCTAAGTCAAGTCCTAAAAAAGATCAGGAAAAAACCTTTGGACTATCAGCATAATGTTTCCACATGCTTCCGAGAAGATGGCCATGTCAAACACTACTAACTGCAATGGGGTTAGGGGAGAAAACATTAAGAAACGGCTTTGCTGCACATCTGTAAATTTCCTTTTTAATTCTGTCAAATGATCACTTAAACTGCAATAGCAAGAACATGTAGCAACAGGTCTACAGTTCTATTTAGAATTGTAAATGTCGTCAACATAAGTTAAAAAAACACAAACAAGAGTCAGTATTTTCACTACCAGGGTTGTCATTAAACCACTCTAAGCTAAGGAAAAATAGAGATATTTTACAAACTAACTATTATGTATAAATGTAGCCTAATAACAACTGGATGATGTCACTCTGAAAGTAATAACAGCAGCATCCCTCCACCTTTGACTAATAAATGCTTTACAAAGCTGCAACTTTGGTTCTTAATTAAATTTACCCCATGTCGTGTCTTTGTTTTAAGAGTGAACAATGCAGATAAACATAACCTTTGAAGATTCCTTGTGGTTCCGTGAAACTCACTGCAATGCCAAAATTAATCAGAAAGGGGAGAAAGAGAGAGAGAAGCCTAATGGAATATGTGCCTGATCGACATGAGTTTCTTGCTATAATCAAAATCAGAAATAGCAAATTGTTTATAGCATGAAAGGCTAGACAAACTGGACAACCCCTAATCATGCAGATTCAATCAGAATGAATAATTAAGATGCTGCCACCTGATAGCAGTTAAACACAAGTTGGATCCACAACAGGACTTGTTTCTGACTTGATTTCCATATGGCCCATCCCCTGGAAAATCAGAATGAACTGAAGTTAAGCAAGTCACAACTTCATTTAGAAATGCCATGATGAAGGAAACAGAGTATGAAATGAAGCATCGACAGACGCAAGTTATTTCTTTAAGAAAAAAAAAAAAACTGTATAAAAGTTTTGCAGAAAAAAATCTGTATTGGTTACTCATCAGTTATTAGCACAATGTCTCTGGGCTGAAAAAGGGTGCAACAAAAAAATGAAATATTGAAAAACTCTTGAAGAAATTTTTTTTTTTATATTCTAACCAATGTTGAAAAAGGTTGTTCCACTTCAAGTTTCAGATGCATTGGGTAGGTCTGAAGCTGCACCTCTTGACTTTGAGAAACTTGTTTAGCAGAGGGACCAGTTGAGTCAGGCTGAATATGTAGGCTAGGATTTTGCACCTTTTGTTGCTTCTGCAACAGTTTCTCAAATAATGCAAATTCCTCTGGTTTATTCCACTACAACACAAGTTTTAAGTAGATTGCTAAAGTTGCTTGGAAAGAGAATTTACAATCAGCATAATGCAACAACGGGATAATGCATGAAACTTACTCTGCTTTCACAAGTGACACAATTATAGTAATACTTGTTTCCCTCTGGGCAGGTGTGTTCACTCCAATCAGACTCTTGCAAAGCCACTGTCTCAAGACTTTGGGGGACTATCGGGACAACTGAAGTAGCAGCAATTGGCTGGCTACTTCCAGTCTGTGGAGACTGGAGAAATATGATAAATTGAAGTCAAATATTTAACTAGCAGCACATTACTGTAAGGGGAGAAAATAAACAGAGAAAAGGGAATAAGAAGATAATTGTGTCAACACTTTTGAAGGGGATCCTTTTGACAAGGGGACTACCAGTCAGGTATAACAACATATCATTCTTCATAGAACAAAGAATAAGCAGGAAATTATGCATATGACATGATAACTACATCTGTTTTCTATTCGAGTTCAAGAGTTCTTTTCTATTGCTTGAGATTGTAGAGGCTTTAAGAATTTGAAAAAGTCCTTACTTTTCTTAGGAATACAACATTCTGAAGAATTCTCAGATCTCCTTGTGGAATCATAATTGTTGCTAATTTACAGTATAGCAGAGTATCTATGATGTCAGTAATTAGTATACTGCAGTTTCGCTTTTAGACAAGTAGGGTATAGAAAATGTTTATCCACCAAAAGGGGCATGGATTCATATAAGAAGATAGACTATGAGTAATAATACCACCTGCAGTACCTCTGTTAGTCCAAAGCATAGTAGCAACGACAGATAAAAGCTCCAATGACAGATTGGACTCTCTAGCCACCTTTGTGCTCAGCATTTAAATTTTCTAGACTTCTAGTAACAAAATAATAAAATGAAAATATTTTGATCACTAAATTTATAAAATAAACCTTTGTACCTCTAGCTTGGGGACATTCCCATTCTGCTGGGATGGAACTTGTGATGCTGGTGGTATAAGAGACTGCTGTTTCTGCTCAGAATCAGCCGGGTGAGATGATTGAGAACTTCCCTGTAGAGTTTGTGTTTGCTGCGATGGCAGTGAAGTTGGTTGTGAGTGTGCTTGCTGAACTGGAGGATATGATTGATAAGTAACATGACATGCTGCAACTTGAGGGTTTGCCCAATGGGAAACACCCTGTGGTTGTGGATTTGTAGAAATGTGCTGCACGGGATATGATGCATTGGGCGGTATATGTCCTGCCATAGAATCACCAAGATTTGGCATAGATCTGGAACAAGCAAACAACAAATAGAAAATCCATCAAATTTATTGAACATGAATAAAATGCTAAAAAGCAAAAAAAGAAAAAATTAAGGGGAAAGAACTTACCTCATAGCCAATTCTTGAGGATGTGGGCCAGAAGGCATGCTATTAAAAGCATAATTGCCTCTGGAAACAGAGCAAGTTGGAGCAATATGTCAACATAGTTTAACCATGAAAGAGTAAGTTGTATTAAAGCATACAGTTGCAAGCCGAATGAGACAATAAATCATGTTTCTATAATTCCACCAACAACTCAACATCTATTTTTGGACATCTCAATGGTTTCAAGTACACCAACCCTATCAGAAAATTATCGGCCAAATTATTAAAGCAATTTTAAAAGCCAAATACAAGTAGAACTAACAGTGCAAAAAAGTGTTGCTAAATTGCAGGTTGAAATATCCAACTAGAAAGCCTGATATGAAGGTCTATTGCAATTAAATGTCAATCAGTTAGGTGGCCAATGTCTGGCACGAGTCAAAATGCAATTCATTCATAACCTGTTAGTAACAAACAAAACATCAATGTACGGTTCTAACTACAATGAAACAAAGAAAGCATCCAGGAAGAAACCTTGGTTCCCCATTCCGAGGTCTCTTTGGATTTGCAGATCGAACAATCAATGGCTGGTCACAACCCTAATAAAGCCAAGGAGATAAAAACAGAACAGCTAAATCAGTACTGTTCAATAGCATAAGCCGATATAGACATGACAAAATGATAATTTATAAGCATTACTTTCATGGTGAAAATTCCGCTTAATCCTCTGATAGCTGCCTGAGCCATATCTCTTTGAGAAAATTGGACAAATCCACATCCTTCATAAAAGGATAAACGTCTATTTCAGAAGCAGCATGGTTAAACCCTCATAACATTTAACTATTGCAATGATTCAACAGGGAGAAAAGGGGTTAAAGCATGCAATGCTAAAGAAATCAAGACAAGATGATAAAGCAAACAATAGGATGAGTTTTAATCTTAGAGCATAAACTTTTAACGAAGCAGTTTTTAGAGATAAAGAAGAACCACAGACCACACGAGATAACACATAAAATAGTAATGATGCCTACATTTATTGATAAAACGTGGAGCATCATTATGATTATTTATACACTTTTTGATTAATCAAAGCGAAAACAAGCAGATAATATTTTCAAGAAAAGAAAGAAGGAAGTAATTAAACAGGGTTGCTTTTGAGAATTAGTGCCATAAGTGTCACGAAAACAGAGTCAAAGAAACTGTCCTAAAAATGGAAAAGGATACAACTAAATAAAACATTCCACATTCAATTGTAAAACTGCAGCTAATTTGATGACATCAAAATGGCAGATAAAGCAAATTATCATCTCCAATATGTCCATTCTAAGAAAGCAGGTCTGAAATTGATAGTAAAGAAAGAGATGACTAAGAATGATAAGAACAAACCGCGGTGTTCCCTGTGCTCGTCACGCATAATGAAGACGTCTAGAACATGACCATAGTGAGAAAATATCTGAAAGAAGAATTATTTATTGAATACAACTCAAAACACAACTAGGAAATTTAATTAACCAATATTGACTGAGGGAACAAAATAGGTGAAGTATAGAGATGAGAATGGAAAAAATAAAAATCAGGTTTTACAATCAAATGCCCAATCCAGCATGCCATGAGTCAGGCTTTAAAGAATTGAAATGCATACATACACATTAATGCAATCATATAAGTAACCTAAGCAGAATACTGTAACTCTGTCATCAAATATAAAATGTGCCAATAGAATCCATCATGCATGCAAGCAACTAAAAATGCATCTTATTACTGTTTGCAGGCTGCTTCATGCATAACACAATATTCTTATGGTCAAACATAAACAGAATATCTTCTCATCTGAAGAGATTCAACCAATGCTAGGGAATGAAATGTAAAGACATACATTCGGTAATAGCTAAAACCCTCGGGCAGAATGGCAATCTATAGTGTCTACATCCAGCCCATACCTCTCCCCCCTACTCTCTTTCTCTGCCTTAAATCTCTCTTATAATCTTGGATGTCAGATTAGACTTAAGAAATAGTAATCAAGCAGGAGGAATGAAATTATTCGGTACAGATGAAAGCAAATTAAGCATCAACTCTCAAGTGTATTCAGAACATACTTCTTCAATCTCCCTTTTAGAAGCTTGTTTATTTAGGCAACCCACATATAATTTGTCTGGAAGTGGCCCTACCACAGAAACAAACAAAGAACTGAGAACAAAATAGACAAGACAAAAATCAAAACTGTATTGCAATTTTTAAAAATTCTGGCATCACCAAAAAGTTTAGAAAAGTAGCAAGCATTCCCGAAAGTTTCCTAAGTCTCCTTTCCTCACTGTAGTGCATTTAACTGTTTGCTTGCAGCAAGAAATCTTATTATCCTCAAAACCTAAAAGTCTGTTCATTTGGTTATCTTGTGAACATAAATCTCCTGTCTCTAGCAGAATTTAACTTCTAAATATGTATAAAAGTTGACATGTTTTCAAGGTGTTAAATGCAATATATAGAATAGTGACCAAGGTCTACAAGCAATACATATAAGTTCTAAAAGGTAAACACTTACCAGGTCGGTCTCGTTCAGCATCAGCATATCTGACTTTGATGGTAGTCGATTCCTGGGAAAACCGAATTTACTAAATGGTGATCCTAACCACAAAACTTTAACCAATATCCATGGAATTTCCTTATCTGACTGCAAATAAAGAACTTACCCCAGGAAACATATACCGATTGTTTAAAACTGCAATAGCTCTCTCAGCTTCCTCAAACATTGCATATTTCACAAAACAATATCCTAAAAGCAGCACAGTTTACATGCACGTGAATAACATTACAGAGCAGATTATTATCTATTGCAACTTTAAAGGTCTATGACAAACAAGTGTCGGCATTCCATTTGCTGAAAGCAGCCACTTTGTTGATAACAAAACTAATTTCGCATAAAAATAAAATCACAACTCACTCTAGCATATAAAAGATTGTATACCATGTCGTTCACCAGTTTTCTTATCCTTTGGTTGAATCACCTCAACAACATTTCCATGTTCTTGAAACAGGAAGCGGATCTAACCAAAAAAAGAAAAACAGTTACACCACATGCTCAGTGAACTACCAAAGAGTTATATTAGGAACTAATAGCTATAACAAAAATAATCCCCTTACGCAAACACATTTTACTAATGGATTCAAGGAAGCCAGTAATCGATACTACAATGACTAAAAAAATTGCAAAGAAAATCATAATGGCTTACGGATTCTTCAGTTGCAGTTTTTGGAACCGTTGCTACATATAGTTTTGCTAGACCGCTTCCTTCGTTATGGTCTAAATTTTATTTAAGAGGAATGAAAAAAATATAAGAGTTCTGTAACTTCCAAAAAAAGGTTCATAAATTGTAAAAATAATAATATAAAGAATTCCAAGAAAAAAAAAAAAGAAGAAAAGGAGCAAATAGGCACAGCCGAAGTGAGCTTAAATTCTAATGAAAGCGAAAAAAAAGTTAAAATATGAATGGGTAATGTTACGCTGTTACCAGGAGAGGCTCCTCGGCCAGAATCCTTAAACCCTCTTTTTCGACCGGCATTGGGACCGTTGCCACCGTTGGACCAGAACGCGTCGTTTTGTTCACTGATCGGTTGCTGGTGCTGCTCCGGGAAGCGTTCAAAGTGATGCTGATTGCCAGGCTGGTGTTCAAATTGCTGCTGACTAGACTGGTGTTCGAATTGCTGCTGGGTAGGCCGGTGATCGAATTGCTGCTGGTTAGGCCGGTGCTCGAATGGCTGTTGGTTAGGCCGGTGTTCGAATGGCTGTTGGTTAGGCCGGTGATCAAATTGCTGTTGGGTAGGCCGGTGTTCGAATGGCTGTTGGGTAGGCCGGTGATCGAATTGCTGCTGGGCCGACAGGTGATCGAATTGCTGCTGGGTAGGGCAATAGTCGAATTGCTGGGGGTTATGGTGGTGGTTGTAAGGATGATAGTGGTGTTGATGGTGGTAATCGGGAGGGAAATTAGGTCTTTGGGCATTGGTATACCAAGGAGTAGGATTTAAGGGCGGGTGATCGTTGAAACGTTCTCCGCGATCTCTGTGTCTCTCCATCTATTCAGACGATTGGTTCAAAACCCTAGCAGGGATAATATAAACAGTGAAGTAAAGGAGGAGGAGGAAAAAGAAGAGTAGAAAAAAGCTGAACTGTTTTACTGTTTTATGAGAAACCCAACTCTGCATAGTAAATATGTTTTTGTTACTTAACGAGATAAAATTAATTGTTTAAAATACCCTCAACGTCTACTAGTTTTTGGGTTTGAGCCATTGACTTCTTTTTTTTTTTGGATTAATGCCCTCAAGTTATAATTTTTCTAGAAATCATCTCAATTTTAATAGTAGACATGAGTTGATCATCAGTTAAGCCTCGGCATCAAAGTAGCCTATGTCACATGCGAGGATGAAGATGACGTGTCAAAAAAAAGGAATTAAATATGAAATTAAAAAAGAAATAAATAATTTGTAAAAAAAATTATAGGTAAAATTAAAACATATCGTTAAATCCCTAACCCTTATTCCCAAATCGTGAAATCCCTAAAATTATTACAATCAAAATCCTTCAGCGATCTCCAATCTTCAAGAAATCACTATCTCTTAAGAAACCCGGATTGAAATCCTTCTCCTCTCATTATCTCAATTTACCATAAACCTTAGGAAATTGTTATTCTTCTTCTTCCTTGTCGTTCAAAATCATGGATTTGGGAAATTTGTTCAAATCTGAATCACACAGTTCGAATAGCCAACTTAGAGAATGGGTATCGCATGGTTCGAGGAAAAAATCGAGGTATTCAAATATTGGTAATTTATCACGGAGGGAGCATGTGTACAATGGGGAAGTAGTAAAATGTTACTGCAAGAAGTTAGCTCCAAGAGACACTTCATAAAGCGATTTAAATCTGGGGAGGAGATTTTATGGATGTTCAGATTTTCGGGTAAGTGAATAATTTTATTTGCTACTTCAGCTTAATTTGGATTATTTCAAAAATTTCCCTAGGTTGAGGGTTTATGATTTAATTTTTTTTGTCACTCATTTGGGGTTTGTTTGTAGGACGATGGTTGTGGTTTTTTCAAGTGGTAAGATAGGCAAATGTGTGACTGTGTGACTGAATTATTACGTCAATTGCGTGACAGTGAACGAAATCTTTCAAAGGAGAATTTAGCACTTAGAAAGAAGGTTTCGAATTTGGTTGCATTTGATAGTAGCCATAATGGTGGCAGTAGTGGTGTTGACAATGAGGTTGAAGGAGGTAGACTAGTTTGTGGTGTTGAAGGAGAACTAGCATTAAGGAATAAAATGATGACCATGAAGCAAAAAATGAACGTTATTAAGAAGGAGAAGTCAATGTATAAAATATTATTTTCTTACTCCATGTTATGTATTCTATGCATCGCCTAGGTTTCTTTGTTGGCAGTAGTGGTAAGCGACATATGCAGCTGTCAGTTGGAAATGTTGATTGAATGTAAAGTTTTCCAACATACCTCCATGTTATGTTGTTTATGTAATTTGGAACCTTGATATACATTCTGCTTGTAATTAATGACCAAATTTGGTTGTTGTCTATGTAATTTATTTTAGCATAGTAAATAATACAATGGAAAAAACATAAGACTGAAAAACATCCCACATTTAATCATATAATTTCCCCATTGCAATTAGGATAAAATGTACTTTACAAAAGCATTCCAAAAGTAATGATTTAGCCTCCACACCATTTATGCTATACCAGCCAAAAACTATTTCTTCGATGAATTACTCATGTTTCCTGTAACCGATTCTTGTGTTGCCAGATGGTTGAGAGGAGCCTTTCTCTTATTCTTTGGCGACTTGGGCATTGAAGAAGACTGTCCACTACTATCCTTACTTGAACCTATCATCATGCTCTTTATGGTTATACCAGATTGTAAGAGTGTTTTAAGTTGATCAGTTGGGAGATCAATTGTAAAAGGAAGAAAACTCACATAAAATGTTTGATTCATAGTATTCAAGTTAGTATACAACCCTATTCCATGTATTTTTTCTTTCTTGGGTTGCTTTCCCTTAAGAGGTAGTTGACTTTTTAATGAGAGATTTCTCATTTTGTTTGGGTGGTTTTGTAGCTTGCTGCAAAACATGGACCATAATGAAAGTGATTAGATAGAATAAAATTTAATCAATTTATATAACTGAAGAACAACATTGTACATGTTTAGCATGTTCGTTTCCTTGTGTGTAAGACCGCTTGTTATGGCCATGTTGGCCATATTGAGTACATGTCATGATTAGACCTTTCCTACTCAAGTGTCCAGACTTCAATTTCTTTGGTTCATCTTTGGCCATTCTTCCATTCTTTTTTGGCCTCCCAGGCATCTTCCTTTCAATAGGAGGTAGCACTGGCTCAATACCAATTTTTGCCCAATCATATGGCCCATTTATGGGCTGCATTGGAAATGAGCTTTTTTGTAGGTTTCTATGTGATAATAGTCATGCAGATAGTCATCTGGCTGAAGCCCTAAGTGATACATGGCAACACATGGAATCCCACTAATCTGCTAACTTCTACAACTACATGTCCTTTGACTTAGGTCTACTATATATTGATAACTTCCTTTTCTCATCTCACATCCATTTTCACCATTCTATATCAATTGCCATTCTACACAGTCCTTTTTGTTGGCGTTAAACTTAACTTTCACCAGTGGACCATAATTTTGTTTCCATCCATTATATAACTTTCTTTTTTGTACTATCCTAGTCATCATCTTGGTTCCAATATCCTCAAGCATTCTGATAATACTTTTAAACCTAGCTTCAACAATGCTTGAATTAAAGGCTTCACATAGATTGTTGTCAACTAGATTTGATTTACAAGTAGTCCCTAAAAAAGACCTAGTTCACATCTTTGGAGACTTTCTCAAGTTATCATAAGCATCTTTATCTTTCTTCTCTAGTGTTGCACATAGTTCCCCCCACTACCTCTCAATTATGGATTTCATAATTTTCCAGAAATTAAACTCAAAAGATTTCCCTAGCTTCCTCCCTGACCAATTTGCAAACATATGCCTCGCACAATTCCTGTGCTCCATCCTTGTCAGTATGTCAGAAATCGCAATCTCAAGACCCTATTTGTGTCATAATGAACCAGATAGATTGTTAGAAAAATTTGGTTAATTATAATTAATAGAATAATAAGACAATACCAAGCCCAAATGAGTTAATTAACTAACCTTTTATTGGTCACTAATACCCATACCCATCTTCCAAGCCCAAATCAACCGATAGAAGACTAAGAAACCAAACCCACGGATCAGTGCAATCCACTTCAACCACAGCCCATGCAATAAGGAACATTTGGTTATTTGCATCCCTTCTAACAGCTGTGATAAATTCACTCTTAAATGGGCCTTTTCATAAACAACCGTCTAGCCCAATGAGTGGCCTACACCCCGCTTTCCAACCTCTCTTTAGTCATCAAAAGACACATAAAACCTCTTAAAATGAGGAGGGGAGTCTGCTGTCACCCTTTGAACAACCACTTTTATTGTGCTGCTTGGCATCCTTGACGTTAACTCTTGAGCATAGTCCTATAACAAGCCAAATTCTTTCTTGGAATTCCCAACTATTTTCTCCTTCACTATTTTCTTAACTCTGTAACAATATTCAATGCTGACATTTACATGCATCTCTGAAGCACATATTCTTTGAATTTCCCTCAGCTTCATTTTAGGGTGATCCTTGATAGTTGCTTAAAAATGTTGGGCAATCATAGCAACAATCACAATTTTGTTCGTAAAACTAACTAAATAATTTAGCTTCTCCTGAAAAGTCTTAATCTGCAAACACTTGGCAACAAGATTGTAGCTAGCCAAAATTCTCTATGGACAGTTAGGGGAAGCAATGCACTTCACAACAACCCTTTCTGGTTCATTCTTAAGAAACTTTAGTTGTCTTCTACAATCTTTGGAGTAGTTTTGAATTGTAGTCCTAAATTGTTTGTTATCCTTAAACAATATTCCCAAACTAAATTTTTGCCTATTCGACCGGTCATTGTATAAGGGAAACTTGCTTCACATTCTCTCACCATCTTCATGTTCTTCATCTTTATCTGACCCAACCAAGCTTCCATGTTCATCTGAGTCCCATACCTTAGTCTCATTCCCATCCAACACTGCCTCTGACTCCTCTTCTCCATGAGTTGCAGCAACAACATTGTCCTCTCCAACTAATGTTGCAAAATCAGCAACATTTTCATGACCAACAGATGATCCAAAACCACTATCATTATCTTTTCCAACTGTTGATCCTAAACTCATATGCCCACCACTTTCCTCACCACCATACTCATCTGCCTCAAACTGCTCAGTAGTCACACCCTCCCCATCAGCTTTTACCTTTTCAACATCACCCTCCCTAACAACTTCAATCCCT
>CM025141.1:12905676-12919727 GCA_013467495.1 Gossypium gossypioides
ACCAATAAAAGATCACCTACCTTTCAATGTCGATTACGGAGTCTGCCCTAATCGTATAAATCTTTGGCTCCCCTTCCTTTCCTCGAGATTTCTTTTGCAATCGAACTCTTTTGCTATTGCAGATTTGTCGTCCGGGTTAAACCTAAATTACATATAACTTGAGAACCTGAAACAAATGTTATACCTCGCTATAACATGTAAAATCCCTGATCAAGTGCGCGTATAACCCTATTGGCACGCCAAACGTATTCTAACCTTTTATTAAGTTCACACGAGCATCATTCCCATATATATGTCATTACCAATCCCTATACATGATCACATAATTCATTTACATGTCCTGTAATCAATTAATTTTCACATTTGTACCCTGTACTATTACATAATAGCTAACATGACAATTCAATCCAGTCCATAATCAACCATGCATGTCAAATTTACTAGAATTCTAATTATATCTAAACCTATATAAGAAATCAAACACAAAATTAAATAAAACATAAAAAAAGCTAGGAAGTTTGATATGAACTTACCTGTTCAAAATGTGAAAGAAGTGGATATTAAGGGAATAATATGCAATTTTAGTTTTTCCTCGATTAACTCCACTTCCATCCAATTCTTAATTTATACAATTATTTTATATCACCAACAAATACAAAAACATTTTTATACTATACATTGACATGCATGATTTCATATAATTCTATTTTTTATTCCCTTTATATTTTATATTTTATTCAATTTAGTCTTTGAACTCGGGATAAGCATAACTTTCGATTCCTAGCTTCGGATTAAAATCTGATTTCATATATTCTTATTAAGGAATTTATAATTTTTATTTCTAACATGTTTTTATGAAAATTTTTACATTAATTCAATTTGGTCCCTAATTTAACAAAGTTGAAAATAAGCTAAATTAACTTTACAATCTAATACTTTTTCATAGTCTAAGCTTAAAATCTATCAATTTTAAGTCTAATTCTTCAAGAAATCAATAATGTTAACTTTCTAAAACTTCAATAGTTTACAAATTGGTACATGGGCTAACTAAATTAAGCTGCCATGACCCTAAATCCCAAAGAATTACAACAAAAATGACTTGAATTTTCTTACCAAACGAGGGTCGAATGTTTTTGAAATTTGAAATTTCTGTAGGTTTCTCTCTTCCATGGACGACATGAAGAAAGAAAATGAAGAAGATGACATCTTTTCCCACTAATTTAAGTTTTTATACCTCGATTATACCTTAATTAACGTTAATTAATTAACTTGATCTTTAATTAGTTTACCTTAATCATCATTAAATTTGTCAGTGGAAAACAACATCATAATCCACTATCTTATGATATAAAATGGTTTATTTACCATTCCGAACCTTTGGTTAATTGTTATTTAGGTCCTTAAACCTTTGGCCAATTCAAAACCTATAGTGTTTGGACTTTTACAATTTAGTCCCTAAGCTTTAATTAACCATTACTTCGGCAAAATTACTGGACCAATCTTTAATATATTTTTACATTATCCTCATAGACTCAGTTTACGAAAATGGGGCCTCGAAACTACATTTTCTAATATCACTAAAAATCAAACCGTTATAATCATTATAACATATGAAGAATTCCATCAGTGCATCATAGTCGTATACCAATTTCTATATCAATTATAACAAATGCATACTCAATTCATATATTAAGACGTCATATTACGATTTCCATTCTCAATTTTATATTTTAGTGCTTAATAAGTGAAGTCGTTCTCGTAAATGGATACACAAACATCCAATCAATTCCCCAACAGATGGTGCACAAGCACATGTCTAGGTGCATAAAAACAAATCTTTGGTGTGTGAATAACACGACTTAATGAAATTGTACCTTGAGGTTGCATAAAGCGCCACAAAAATGAATCTCTTGAGTGCAAAAAGCTAAATCGTAACATAAGAGCTCAAAAAATATCCTACATGTCAACTATACTTGATAACTATCCAAAATTGTTTAATGAGCCAATTAACATATATATCTCACAATATCATAAATAAGACCAACAACAACATAATCTTAGAGATAGATGGCATACAACCACAAGTAATCATCGCTTTCAATCAACATATCATGATTCATCATTTATACAAGTTCACATGCATCTTATCAAAGTATCATATCAATATATTTACAACGAAAATCAACTTAAACAACTCAATTTAGATTATAACATAGGATAAATTGAAATTTGTGTTGGGCAAATCGAAACTGCTCAAGCTTCATTGATTTTCTCTTTCCCTTTCATCTTTGAGCTCTCACCAATTTCCTTTACTTTAAAACTGGCATCAATATAATAAAACAATTTAGAACAATAAGAAACAACAATCAATACCTTTTAAATTCAACAAAAACATGCAGTGCAATCAAGTGATGCGTTTTTTTACTTCAATGCCCGCTTTTGAGAACTCAATCGAACCTTACTAAAAATTAAATCTAACCTTGGTTTCATATTTAAGAACTCAAAACTAGCTTTTGAACACCTAACTCTCAGTTGGAAACCTCTATATACCTCACATTCTCTTGAGCATTCAATAATGACGACTTTAAAGAACTAAGTCTAAACTCAAATCAAATCTAATTCCCAACATCCTAATAACATTCTAAACTCATTCACACTACAAATCTAACCTGATAGCATCAAAAACCTCAAGAAATCTCATCTACCTGACACTTGCCCTATAAGCAATAACATAGTTGAGAAAAATAAGAAAAATCATTGGAAATCTCTTTTCAAGATTAAAGAATCATAGATTAATGTTAAAATAATCATTATCTTACTGAAATTTCAAAAATTAAGGTCAAAATCAATCTCCCTTAACTTATATTTTCTTGCTAAAATGGAGAGAATAGAAAAGAAAAATGAGAAATCATATTTTAATCTTAAAAACATTGATAATTTTGCTAGAAAAATAAGTTTACATTCCAAGATTTATTGTTAGGAATCAAGAACTTTGAAAATAGTGGAGATATTTGAGAGAATTTTAAGAGAAAATGTGCTTGTTAAAAAAATGAACCATTTAAACCCTTTCAAAAAATTCCAAGAGTCTAATTGCTATTGGACCTTTGGTCAAATTACCTTTTAAAACTCCCAAGTGTTTAAATGTAACTTTTGCTAATTTATAAAAACTACCCAAAATTTTATAAAATTTATAATTTAGTCCTAACCTCACTAATTAAACTAATCATAACACCTTAATCATTGTAATTAACTAATAAATTATTTACAACTTAATTCGATGGTCATTTTTAAAAAAACCTCTTGATTTGACTTCTCAAAATAACTCAGTTCACAATTTTAGCCATAAATCAGCTTTTCTAATTCTTAAAGAAATCTAAGGCTTTACACTAGCGGCACTTTATCATTCACAACAACTATAAACAACTAGAATTTACTTCTTTGATATAAATAGAACTTGGGAACACATTAAGAAACAATCAAGAGATATCCAAATACTCAAGCAAGCAAATTAGTAAGAAAATCTTCTAATTCTTTATCTTTTCTTGTACGTAGTTTATTGGGCTTTATTTAAAATCATTGTACAAGGTTTTTGTTAAAGTTAATTTTGTGAACACTTACCTATTAGAGATTCATCATTTGTTTGCTCAAATCTTCTCTTTGTATTAAAGAGTGCACTTAAGATTTTTAAGTAGAAAACCTTAGAGTGATTAGTGGTTCTAGTTTAGCATTGAAATCTAGGGGGGATGCTTCTATCTTAGCCTAAATAAGATATAGGAATTGTAAATGTTATATCTTATCCTTGAAAGGTATCAATTCAAATTAGTGAATTGATAAAATCATTGACAAGTGAGGCTAAGGGCATTTGAGGCCGAATTACTATACATCATTGTGTCAATATTTTTAAAAAGAATTTTAAATTACCAATTTACCTTCTCTTAATAATATCCAATCCCTTGAGGTTTTTCACTTTCAAACTACAAAATCAACATATTTAGCCTAACTTTCACTCCCAGATACATTGATCCGACATTTTTTGTTGGGGTGACTCTCCCACCTATAAATTCTCCATACCAAACTCCCTTATTTGAACCTAAATTTTCAAATTGTAAAATGGCTCTCTTAATATTAAAATATGAGTACATAACTTCTATTGTCACAATCATGGTAAAATTTCAAATTTATTTTTTATTGTGTTATTATTAAATTCTATTTTAATTGCAGCAAGCTAAAATATTAATATTTTCTTGATTATTAGCAATTTAAAGATTAACTTATTCTAGCCAGTCATAATCTAAATTTATGTGCATCAGATTATCGAATTAAGTCACACTTAAAGAGAGCTTGTTTATATATGAAATCTCAAATGGCAAGTTCCTTTATGTGTCAAAGTTTATTATCATCTTAGTTGAAAGGTAGACGCCTAAAACCAATACTTTTTTTTTTCATATGGCAAAGTGATGGCAACACTAAAAGATGCAACTCTATTGATGGATCTTCTAATTGATAGAATACCAACATAAAAATATAGTTCATTTGTGCTGCATGAAGTACTCTTATCATTGGGTGCATTTCTTGATAATAGAATTGATTTCAATGGATGTTGAATGAAGTTTAATGGTCAACTAATCAATTTGGCATACTCCACTTGATGCAAATAAGGTTGAGATCAGTCAACATGTCATAGCTTATATGCTCTACGTAATTGGACTATATTTACTGTCTTACTTCGAGTAACTTGAGATATGAGTAAAGTATGTAAATGAGGTCTGAAATGGGAACAAAACATTTTAAAAAAAAGACCTATAGACTAAATTGACGTCAAGATAAAAGTTTAATTATAAAAACCAAATTTAACATCTGGCTAAAGGAATTGTTGAGCCTTTAGATTTGGTTGGTCGCCCCGTTAACCAATTTATGTTCTTCCTAACATGGATGGTTAGAGTAGAGAGGAAGAAGATTTTCTGGTGAAGAAGGAGGTAATCCTGTGGAGTGTCTAAAGAGCACCCCCTTCAAGAGGGTCTTCAGAAATGTATATAAGGTGGGTTTTCGGGTCGAATTCTAGGTCATCAGAATGGATCGAACTTCAAGTAGGGTTATGATATATTTTATTATAATTCTATAACAATTTTTTCCCTACCTTGTTGAAGAAGAGTTATAAAATGAATCTTTTAAGACAAATTTACAAGTGTGAAACGTGTAATTGGGGGCTTACTACATAAGTTTTAACTTAAAACTTTACTGAGTAAGTTCTATTGTCTAACAGTGTGGTATAGAAGTTAAAAGATTATCTGAGAAATGGTTTTAAGGAAATGAACCCTGATGTAGAATACTGCAAACTATATATGAAGAAATGTTGCGAAATGTATTGTAGAATACTGCAAACTGTATTGTAATCCATAAGATTCTAAAAATTTTGTATGCAAGAGGTCATGATCGTAAATCAACGGACCGTGAGATTTGTGAAATCCCGTAAGTAAAAGGTCATGATCGTAAATCAGCTAACTGTTTAAGTGAAGTCGCAATCGTAAATCGACGAATTGTTTAAGAAGTGATCATGATTGTAAGTCGATGAACTAAAGCTATGATCGTAAATCAACGAGTTTAAAAATGACAGTTGTGATCATAAATCAGTGAATCGTTTAAGTGGAGTCGCAATCGTAAATAAGCAAACTCTTTATGAAGTGTTCATGATCGTAAATCAATGAACTAAAATCGTAATAGTAAATCATCGAGCTTTAAAAATGACAGTCATGATCGTAAATCAGTAAACTGTTTAAGTGGAGTGTTGATCGTAAATCGACGAACTCTTTATGAAGTGTTCATGATCGTAAATTAATGAACTGAAGCCGTGATTGTAAATCAACAAGCTTTGAAAATGACAATCAGGGTTGTAAATCAACGAACTGTTAGAAAATTGAAGGTCGTGATCATAAATCAGCAGACTGTAAGAAAGCCGAAGGTCGTGACTGTATTTTCTCTACCTATTTCAACATACTATCCTTAAACTTTAGTATGAACATGGATAATAATATTCATCATCAATTAATATAAGAGCACCAACTTAAGCAAAACCAAAACTCCTGAAACTATATCCAATTCTCATCATTACTAATGATATGGGAATCTTATAATACAAATCTCACATATAATTTTATAAACAAACCAGTAAAACCAGGAAATTTCATGGACTAGATAGCATAAAAAAATTAACAACTCTTGTGATGGGATTTCACAAAATGGCTATTATATACAATATGATATACATAACATAATATTGAAAATGGTAAAGATCACTTAAAATATTCTTCATAACAATGTCCTATCAGGAAACTCTTAATGGTTGATAAGAACCTTTAAAATATGATATAGTGGGATTTACATACAATGTGATACGCAATAGCTTACATAGTTATGATGTGCTGCAGGCAATTGGTAGGAGAAGAACTATCTAGTTTAAGCATCAATGATCTACAGAGCCTCAGAAGAATGATGCACTAAAAATACCAATGAAGTTGGGGTGATTTTTCCATTCATTACAATTTTCAAAGCTTATTTAACTTTACTGCTCTTCTCAGAAGGCAAAAGAAGGAATCGCTTAAAGCCCCAAAAAAATAGTCCCAATTAGATAAATCATTATTTTGGGAGGGATGAAAAAGAGTCCTAACAGGATTTTTAGTGGTCGAGGGAGAAAAGTAACGGTTATTTTAGTGGTTTTCGGTAAGGAGGAGGCTGTCAAACAATGGTGGCGTTTTATGGTGTGCTTTGCGTAGACTGATATGGGGCTAGTGTCTGATGGGTTAGTTTGGTTGCATGTAGAGGCTAATAATGGGTTCAATGGTAAGAAAGTTGTTGATCGGTGGTCGTCAATGTCGTTAAAGGGTGATGATGCTAGATATCGAATGATGATGGGTTTTGGAATTATCTGATGGTGTTCGATCCAAGTTCACCGCACTAATTGTTGAGCTTTTAGATTTGGTTGGTCGCCCCATTGATTAGTTCTTGTTCTTCCTGACATGGATGGTTAGAGTAAAGAGGAAGAAGATTTTCAGGTGAAGAAGAAGGTAATCTCGTAGAGTGTCTGAAGAGCACCCCCCTTCAAGAGGGTCTTTAGAAATGTATATAAAAGGATTTTTCAGGTCAAATTTCAAGTCACCAAAGTAGATCGGACTTCAGTTCATGTTATGATATATTTTATTATAATCTTATAGCAAGCAATTTAGTTTGAGTGAAATTTATTTCTCTTCTATTAAGTTTAGGAGAAAAATAGTATGGTGGATGTTACGGTCGACACAAGTCCACTATTGGTATGCTTGTAGATGGTGGATTTTCGAGAAATCCATTTCTCTTTCCATTTTTTTTTCCTTATTTAGTGATCCTTTTTGTATCGAAATAGAAAAAATTGCTTCATTCCATTTATTCTCATCAATCACTTCAAGCCCTAAAGGAAAGGTAGTAAACCATATTAAAGATTCAAATGTTCTTAATCATGAGAGCTTGAGAAATCAAAAGAGAATCAATGCTGAAGTAGTTACGCTTAAAATCACTTTAGAGCTTCTTATGAAGGAAGTGAGGAGGGTTTTTCCTATTATTATTAACTATGTTGAAATAGTAAGAATTTGTATAGAAAATGATGAACTGATGAGAAACATTTGTTAGGTCTATAAGAGGAACCTACAAGTTCTACAAGAAATAAGGAGAAAAAGGAAAAGAAAAAAAGAGTAAAGTAAGATTGGATGGATTAATCTTGTATTAGTGAATTGTATTTTTGAAAACTTGGTTTATTGCTGATGGTTCGACCCCCGTAGAAATACTATACTATTGAACTCAGTACAAGCCAAAACACATAATTTTATTTTCCTTTCAATGTTACAAATACATTTAAATAAATTCCAAAATATAATGTATAGGCTAGTATAAAAAGATATGAATTTTAAAATTTAAATAAGCCCTAAAAATGAATGGATTCTCTCTGCGAGACTGTCCTTTCTGGTGTTTGTTCTAAGGAAGGTGAAATCCCTAAGAAAGTACGTTTTAGGGATAAAGATGAGAATGAGACTATGGATTTAGCGGCGGATCAGATTGAGAAGACAAAAAACTCTTGGAAAGACAAATTAATAGGTTCTTCTAGATCTGCTGGGTTCGTTTTAGAGTCAAAGGAGGATTTCGAATTGTTGGCAGGCGATGTTCAAAAGTCCTTCATCAATCGTATTCCATCAATCAAATTCTCTGACAGAATCCAACATATTCTTATTCAGGACATGGAAAATACTGTGGTTTTGAAGCTCTTGGGTCGCAATATTGGTTTCTCGATCCTTCATAATAAAATCTATAACCTTTGGAAGCCTTCTGCACCATTCCATCTGATGGACTTTGAGAATGGTTACTTCTTAGCCAGATTCGATAATAAGGTTTACTGCAAAAAGGTTCTATCGAGGGGCCGTGGATTATTTTTGGTCAGTATTTGACTGTGCAACCATGGACGGTTTCGTTCGATCTGGAACAAAAATTTTCGAGCGTGGTTATGGCATGGATTAAACTCCCAGGGTTGCTAGGATATATGTATATACATAATATTTTAATGGAAATAGGGGGCCTGATGGGTAAAGTGGCCAAACTAGATCTGAATCCTGATAATAGAACAAAAGGAAGATTCACTCGCTTGGTAGTTTACATTAATCAAGACATGTCGTTGGTATCCCATATTTTAATCAACGGTAAGTTACAAAATGTTGAGTATGAGTTTTTAACAACGGTGTGTTGTCATTGTGGAAGATACGGCTATCTGAAGGAGGTTTGCCCTTCTAGGGTCTCTGAACCCAGCTCTGTAAAACAGCCACCGCTGTCTAGTACCTTGACAGAAGTGGAAAAAAATTATCGTTAATGGTTCGGAGGAGACTGGCGAAACTTACGAGCCTTAGATGCTAGTTGAAAGTAAATCCAGGAGGAAAACAAGGGATCTTTCAAAGATTGAGGCGAAAATCACGGCAAAAAATAATGAAGGCTCCCGTTACAGAGCTTTAATTGAAACATATCACAATTCTGGAAGCAAATCTGGCGCAGAAGATTAGAAGATGGAAGCTAGGAGTAATAAAGTAAAGGAGATTTCGTTGGGGATAATCAAGGACATGATCTTTTCCACGTGATTGGAGATCGGATGGCAACCAGGGGTCAACAACAAAGTCCCCTTAAGGAAATAGATTTTAAAATTATAATTAATCCAGTTGGTTTTAAAAAGACTGTCAAGGGCTTGGAAGTTGGGCTTGTCTGGTCCAGAAACCAGGTTGATCATTCAAGCCCAATAGAAGTTGGGCCTTCCTTGACCCATGGAACGAATAATCTGCAGTTGGTTAATTTATCAGGCCAGGCTACTGGGTCGTCTTCCCGGCCAGGGGCTAGGAAAACTTCACCCGTTCGAAGTTACGTAAGTGAGGCTATCGGTCGGCGGCAATCATTTGTTACAGGGGTTCCTGTTAGCGAACTCAATGTTTCGAACAGGTGAGGGTGAGATTCCAGACTCGGGATCGGGCTCTTTCAAAGTTGACAGTGATAGTGTCCCGGAGCTCCCAACCAAACCAACTTCTTCGATGCTAAGTCTAGTGGAAGTTCTAGTCGTCGTCTCCACTGGAGGGCTAAACCCTAGCAAACACATGACAACTTCTTTCAAAGTCACTGTCCCAGTCGACGACGCCCTGTCGGAGGGGACCAAAGTTTCAGATTCGGGGGCTGCTAGATCAAGCAAAGAGTTTTCGAGCTATTAAAAAAATTAACAAAATCACATGGGAAATAGAGCAATTTTAAGGTTAAAAATTCTTCTAAAAATTTGTTATGCGTCTCTATGTCCAGGTTGGCTGAGGCTATTTCGACAGAAAGTATGGAAGAATTGGGCCTAAATGGTTCAAATGCAGCGAAAGGACCTCAGGCCTGATTTATAAGCTCTGGGTAGTAAGATCTAATTGTTTTATCTTAATTTTATTATTATAACAATATTTTCTTGGAATTGTCAAGGATGTGCAAGCAATAAATTTCTTTATGTCTTCCATGAATTTAATCTTGAGTATAGGCCGGATATTGTGTCTACTGGAACAAAAAATTAGTGGTAATAAAGTAAATTTAATTATTGATAAATTGGGTTTTGATTTTTCTCACCTTATCTGGATTTTCAAGAGAAATTTGGGTGGGTTGGAAGGAATCTATTCGGATTAGTGTCATCCATAATCATCCCCAGTTCATTCTCCTTCGTGTTTATGGCAGTGTTCCCAATAACTTCTTTTTTTTTTTTTATCTTTTTTGCTTATGGTAGTCCTGACAGAGCAAAGTGGAATTCTCTATAGGCTAATTTAATAATCGTGTTATCTAACGATCCTTTTCCATGGCTGATTATGGGGGACTTTAATGCTATATTATCACCTGATGACAAGAAAAATGATCGTAGTACAGGTAAGAGATGCAATTTTTTTTGGTAATTTTGTTGACTCTTGTAATTTACAAGATCTGGGATTCATTGGACCCCCCTTTACCTGACAAAGAGGCAATACGTATGAAAGGCTAGATCGAGCGCTTGCCAATGACACTTGGATATCATCTTTTTTGCACTGTCTTGTATTTCACCTTTTGCGCATCAAACCAGATCACATGCCCATTCTCCTCAAAACCAATTTGGATATTAGTGCTCCTAAAAGGCGTCTTTTTTGGTTTATTGCAGGATGGACAAAACATGCGAATTTTCCTGATTTGGTCAAGAATAAGTGGAGTTATTTAGGTAATATGGCTAACTCTATTAATGATTTTACCTCACATGTCAAAGAATGAAACAAGCCTGTCTATGGTTTTTTAGGTACTCGCAAAAGACAACTTATGAGGTCGCTTGTGAATATCCAAAAGGCTATGGATCATTTGTCCTCTAGTCGGTTAGTAAATCTTGAAATGGATGTTTGGGATAAATTAGAAAATGTGCTTAACCATGAGGAATTACTGTAGAGGCAAAAGGCTAAGTGTGATTGGCTCCAGCTTGGAGATCGTAACACTAAGTTTTTCCATAGTTGTACGATTCAAATGAGGAAATTCAATCGTATCATGACTTTACGTATCGTTAATGGAGAGTGGTGTTCTGACCAGAATATTCTTAAAAATGTGGCTGTAAGGTTCTTTAAGAAACTCTATGGAGAAATCCTTACTCCCAAGATAGACCTTCCCTCTAATATCTTTCCTCGCCTTAAGAATCAGGATATTGTTTTTATTAGAAAAGTCTGTTTCAAACGAAGAGATTAAAAAGGTACTTTTTTACATGACTCCGCTTAAGGCTTGGGGAAGTGATAGGTTTCATGCGCACTTCTTCCAAAGTTAATGGGATTTTGTTGGAGGTGCAATATGTTAGTGGGTTCGATGAATCTTTGTTGGTAATAAGATCGAGGCAGAGCTGAATAATACTTTGATTGTGCTTGTTTCGAAGAAACATAGACCAAAGGATTTTAGTCAGTTTCGGCCCATCAATCTTTGCTCGGTGATGTATAAATTGGTGATGAAAGTGGTTGCTAATAGATTTAAAGTGGTTTTTCCGAATTTCATCTTGCAGGAGCAAGCTGAGTTTATTGCTGGTCGTTATATTTCTGATAATGTTATTATTGTGTAAGAAGTCATTCATTCTATGCGCAGTAAGAGAATTGGTAAGAACTGGATGGCGATCAAGCTGGATTTGGAAAAGACCTACGGTAGAGTTAATTGGGGATTCATTGATGCGTCTCTGTTACTAGCTAGGATTCCTGAGTTCCATAAGAAAGTGATTATGGACGCCATTTCTTCTTCTATGCAAATATTATGGAATGAAGTTCATACTAAAAAATTTAAGTCTGTGAGAGGATTAGACAAAGATGTCCACTACTGCCATATCTCTTCGTTCTTTGTATGGAATGGTTATGTCACATTGTTCGTGCAGAAATTGATACTGGTAAGTGGAATCTGATTCGATTATCAAGATTGGGATTAGCGTTATCTCATCTTTTTTTGCAGATGATCTAGTCATTTTCGGCAAAGTAGAGATGGAGCAAGCTTTTTTGTTAAAAAGAATTCTGAAGCACTTCTGTGATTTTTCGGGGCACAAAATTAGCGCAAGAAAGAGCAACATGTATTTTTTCAAAGGAGTTGAGACAGAGTTATGTGATCAGATTAGTCAGATATTTGGGATTCAGAAAGTTCTTAATCTTGGGATCTATTTGGGGTGCCTCTTCTTCATGAACGGGTTACTGAAAGTAATCTAAATTTCGTGGTAGAAAAAGTGAGATGTAAATTGCAAAATTGAGAAGCTAGGAAACTTTACTATGCAGGAAGAGTCATTCTGACTCAGTCAGTTCTTCTAACTATTCCAAATTATTTCATGTAGTCCAATGCAATCCCGAAAGGCGTGTGTGATGAGATCGAGAGGATAGCTAGGTAGTTTATATGGGTGGTTCTGTGGGGCATCCAAAACTTGCTTTGGTGGGTTGGGAGTCCATCTGTCAGCCAATGTCTCGAAGAGGACTTGGATTTCGACACCTTCAGGATCAAAATAATTCGTTTCTTATGAAGATTGGATTCAATTTGGTCATTATGAAGGATGCTTTATGGCTTAGAGTCATTCGTTCAAAATATGGATGGAAGGATCACGTTTCGAATTCTCTTATCAGAAGTCAATGTTCACACTTATAACGTTCCCTTTCTAAGGTTTGGCCCCTCTTTCGTGAGAATCTTATGTGGTCTGTCGGTAATGGCGCTGATATTTGCTGTTGGAAGGATTCTTGGATTCCGAGAATTGATTCTCTTTTTCTTAAGATCCAGCTCACGCAAACCTTGACTTGGAGAGCACTTTAAGGGACTGGATCCTACCTATGGTTCATGGAACTTAGATTTGTTTCGTATTTGGTTGCCCAAAGATGTGATTAAACGTATAATGAGTATCCCCCCTCATTCTGCTGGTGGAATAGATAAGGTCATCTGGGCTTAATTTGGCTCAGGATCTTTCTCTGTTCACAGTGCTTATTGGGCCTTAAAAGAATAATCTTGGCACCCCCCAAATGTTAGTTAGAAGGTTGTTTGGAAATACCAAGGTCCCCAAAGAGTTCGTCTTTTTCTTTGTCTTGCATCCAAACAAAGACTTTTTACTAATTCAAAGCGTACTAAAAGAGGAATTGGTCATTCCAATGCATGTCCTTTATGTGGTCATGATATTGAGGGCATTCTACATGTTCTTCAAGACTGTTTGACAGCAAAAGAAGCATGGATGCATGTGGTTCCCTTTAAGAAACAACATAGGTTCTTTTTTGACCCCTTTCAAATTTGGTTTTCCACTAATCTTTCTTGTCAGTTTAACACTATGTTTGGTTGGGTGTAATGGCTCCGTGAGCCCTACTTATGCAGTTGTTTGGTTGGGTGTAAAACCCTATTACTGGCTTATTACATTACGCCTCTATTACGCCAATTTGGCTGCTTTCTATTCCGAACCAAAACCTCAGTTTAGCGTCCGTTTTACAGCTCCCAATTTCTATGCCTTTCTATGCCCTGTTTTACCACCTCCACCCTCTCCCTCCCAACATCAAACAAACAGAAGCTGCCAGCAACAAACCATCCTCTTTTTTCTCCTAGAGTTTTAGCTCTGATTTTTAGTGGAAAATCCGGCAACTTCGGTTATTCCAACAAATCCGGCAACCAGTTGCAACAAACGTTGCTTCATTTCATTCTACGCCTATTACCTGTGAAAAATGGAAGAGCAAATGGGATTTTGTGAGTTCGGGGAGAGCTTGAATTTCTATTTTTATTTGAATGGCTGTAGATAGGGTTTCTGAAATTTCAAATCCTTGAATAGCTCTAATTTGTGGCTTTTCTTAGATGAAAGAAATAGTCTTGTTCTCTGGTTTATTAGTTTTAGGTTTTGATTAAAGGATTCACAGGCATTAACCCTTTTTTCTGTTTGTAGTTCTCTCCTTAGGAGGAGAATGATGTCAATTACGAAAAAGAGCCAGAGGTTGCTGATGTGTTTGATAGTGACTTCGATGAAGATGTTTGTATTGCTCTCTTCTCTA
>CM025141.1:12933234-12948483 GCA_013467495.1 Gossypium gossypioides
ACTAGGGATATGTATAAAAATTGCCCTCAGTCTAATGAAAGGTTTTAAAGTGACTTTACTTGAGATAAAATATATTTGTGAAACCTTTGTGTTGCGGGCAAAATCTGTCTAAAAAATGTTCTGCATATTTCTTTTCGAAAAATCAGAAAGAAATTTTCAAAATTTTTATATGGTTTGATTGTTATTGTGAAATTCTCATGAAGCTTCGAAGGTGTACATTATAGAGTTAAACACTGTTGAGATAGTGAGACTTTACGGTGTGCTTGTTTTTATCATTTTCGATAGAGATATCTATTTTGCATTGCGATTTTAGAAGAAATTACATGAGGCTTTGGGGACAAGGTTGAATTTCAATACAACTTTTCATCTATAGAGCAATGGTTAGCCTTAGAGAGTGATTCAGATTTTGGAAGATATTTTACGATGTTGTGTGATCTGCCACAAATTATACTATTATTTACATCCCTTTTTACACATAATTGTAGCTTGTTTAATAGTAAATCAAATCATCTTAGTATATATTTATGTTTTTATATTTGAAATAGTGATTTATGTTTTTTAATAGTTTTTGTTACATCTTAAATATCTAAATAAGGTTATATGGTCTTGTAGGACAAATCGGGAGCTAAAGATGCATATTCGAGCCGAGATTGTTGCTTATGTCGCATACCAAGACATCGATGCCGCAACACCGAATAAAGAAGCAAAAACAAGTCCTGGAGCAAAACTGCCTATTATGTCGCGACATCGACCTATGTTGCAACATGACTTCTGCGCTGCCCAAAAATCCTTGCACATGATAGCTGAGTTTTTTAGGGCAATTAGGAGTATTTTTCCTAATTGAATTCTAAGTACTTCAAGGATAGTTTAGGGACTTTAATATTCCGAGTTTAGCCTATATAAAGGTTATTGTAACCAGATTAAACACACAATTGGAGGGAGACAAAAAGTTTTCCTAGGTTTTTATTTCGTTCTTAGTTTTTACTTAGTTTATTTTATGTTCGTGTAATCGAAAGATCCTATTGTGACGTTAGACGATCGCGAGCGGAGATTGCTTCGGAGTCGTACTTTTACATTGATGAAATCCATGAGCATCTCTTTCCTTTATTATATTCTTTATATATCTTTTTTTAACATTGTTAATTGAATGTTTGTATAAAGATTAGAATTAATTTATGTTTTATACATATTTCGCATGTTTCAACTATATTAACCTAATTAATTGGTTGACAAGTAGAGTTTAATTTGGATTGGTTGGATCTAGTTAAGTGTAATTAAACCCTAAGATTGACGACCTTAGGAAGTCATTTAGGTAGGAATTCACCCGAAATCGGTATTGCCTACCAATCATCATTTAACAGATTAATGGTTAGGGAAGGAAGAACTTAAACCCTAGGTTTGACGATCCTAAGAAGTCATATAGGTGGGAATTAACCTGAAACTGGTATTGCTTATTCGTGAAAACCTTACCCTGCCTCGGTCTGAACTGTGTCATCGAGAGATGAATAGTTCTTTCCGACTAGTTAGGTTAGTAGAAGGTTAAGAAGCCCTACTAGGATAATTAGTAGTCAATTATTTAAAACCCTACATCAATAATTAATCAGGTAAAGCAATTGGATTTAGGCTAAAGGAACCCACATAGTCAAAACAAGGGATAGGAGAAGCCGATACATGAACTTAGGAGTAGATTTAGGTATAGTTCAATTCGTTTAGTTTATTATTACTATTATTACTATCATGCTTCTAGATTAACACTACTAATTCGTGACCCAAGTAGACTAGTAGTTATTTTTGGTAATTGGCTTAATAATAGTTTTTTCCCAAACTGTAATCCCTAGGGTACAATCCTCGGAGTACTTATTAAGTGTTTCGTTGTAAACAAACTATATTACAACCTGACCCATATACTTGCAGACACTGCCTCAATTCCATATCTCTTGTAGTAGTATTCACACTCTCGATGTTAGTACGTCGGGAGGCAGTCAAGTTGTTGGCGTCGTTTTTGGGAATTGCGATGGTGATAATTGTTATTGAATCAATTACTTTGTAGAATAATACTAGTCAAAAGACGAAAAAGTTAGATAGTGTGCTAATTTTATTAATTTATTATTTTGACTTTATTTACATTTTTATTATTTTTATTATTTCATCATTTTTCTTGTTGATTAAGAAAATTTATCATAAGTGCAATTAGTGATGATTATAATTGGTATGAAGGAAAGATGTAGGATGATTTATACGATGACGTAGGATCAAGTTGGTTGGATTGAGCCTCGATAGACCAATGGAGTTCAGATAGTGAATATAGAAAAGAAAGGTATCCCTACGAACCTATTTATGAGTTAGATGATAAAAAGACTGATAGGTCCAAATACCCAATAAAGTCTTTTTGCAATCCATAAGAGATATCGTCATATGAAACAATTAAGCTCGACAAACCTTTAGCCCAGAACATAGACGCATAGATGGATAAATTTAATGATGACGATAACTGGTCTGAGTCAGATGAGTTGCCCTTTTGGTATGACAATTGGTACAATAATGAAAGACAAATTTGGTTGAACGGAGCTTCGACAAACTAGTGGAGTGATAACAACGAATTTAATATGCCCGAACATCTGGATGAGCTACCTTATAATATGTATGAGAGTTATGACCATAAAGATAAAAGCAAGTATCCGGAGGAACCCTTACGTGAACCGAATAAACATCCATTTGAGTGTGATCAAATCTACCAAGCTAACAACGAAACATCCATCATATTATCAAACATGTCAAATAAGATGACACAAATGATGAAAATTGTCACACCCTGAATTTGACGGATCCGAGAAGAAGGCGTGTAGGTGTGAAGTTATCTATTTTGGTGCAATTTGGTAGTTAGTCCGCCAATTTATAAGTTTCTGGTGAACTAATGTTTGAAGCATAGAGTATCTGCTCATAAAAGTGTCTCAAGATTTAATTCTCGTAGTATTCTTCAATTGAATAAAGAGTATGATAAGCGAAGAGTATGCCTCAGAGTTTTGGTTGAGTATAACATGCCTATCAAGCATATGAGAAAGTTGTAGAGAATTAAAGTATCTTTAAGGCCACGCCATATATAAGTTATCACTAATATGTATAGTACGCCAAGTTTACTCATATGTTGTGTAAGTGGGTTTTGTAACATGGTTGGTTGGGAGTCAACTAAAGGGACTGACTGGTCAAATAGCACCGATATCATGTCACTTGATTTTGAGATGAATGATGTGCGTCTCATGTCTTATTATTTGGGCCTAGAAGTCAAACAAACGAAGGATGACATATGTTAGATCTGGTGCCTTAAGTGTAGTATTTTCGTCAATGTACACTTGTAATTTTTTTCGAATAGATTGGTTAATAAAATAAATTTATGAATTATATTAATATACTTTGTATAATTATCCTCATATGGGTTTTTCATGCAAAGCAAAATGGAAGCAAATGTTGCTCATTGGTTGTCTAATGTTTAACTAATACTAAGTGGTATTACGTGGTCGAATCATAATAGAAAAAGACGCTTAAATTAGTAGGCGAACCTAAACATGTCCTTAGTCTAATCGAAAATGAGCAAAGCTAAACATATCATCTATCAAGTTCAATTGGGGAGATGTTCTATCTTAGGCATCGAAACAAATGACTCCCAGAAGATAGAGGCATAAATGTGACTGACTGGACTGATAGTATATCGGACTGGACCCAAAAAGAACAAATCCTAAATCCATTTATGGGTTTATTCACTTGTGACGTTCATAGTGTGACATACCTAAATCCTGAGTGGCTGATGGACTATGTATGCGTGACTCATACATTTTGATGTAAGTAAAAACCTGAGTTTAAATAGATAAGGAAACCAAAGCTGGTGCGTTGGGTGTACGATTTCTGCAGTATATAGTATTATTCACAACAATGGAATTTATAGCCCGAGACATGGGTAAATGATATCCTCTCATTGACATTACATGGTTGATGAAAAGTAAACGTGGTCACGGGTCGTTCGTCTTTGTGATGAATGACTTGATTACTATTTGATAGTAATTGACTTTTCATGAAAGAAGATGTAATGGTTACCATGAGATAAAATATGATCATATTGGTAGAATGGATGTTATCCCAAAGAGATTAAGGATATCTTATGAGAGTAACAAACTTATGACAAGGTCATTGGATTAGCACTAATCAAGTTGCTTTCGTAATGATATGTTGTTGGGGAAAGCTTAATCACAATACTATAGTGGAATGAATTCATGACTAAATGAGTTTATAATTAATAGGGGAAAAGTTGGAACTTAATTATAAATCATTTGAGCCACAATTGCATATGTCCAATCGGTCCCTTCGCTAGCTCGTTGAAAGCAGAAATGAATTGCATGGTGAATCAAATGAACAGAAATTGATAGAAATGATAAAGTTAGATAAATAAGTTACATTCAGGAATGAATGTGGTTTTCTCACTAAGTATGAAAATGACCTGAGAATTAATTTATGATTTTTTGAATTATTAATTAATTAATTGAAGTTCGAAAATGAATTTAAATTAATTGGTTATTGTGATCCAATTAAATGTAGAATAAATAAATATATTTTCTCATATATTCTTTTATGGTAAATTGTCATGATTTTAATGGAATTAGAATTGGGTTGAGAAAATTATTTAATTGATAAATTGATTAATTTAAATTAATGAGCAAATAATATTTAGTTTTGAAAATAGAAAAAATATGTACTGAGTTGGAATAAATTATAAAGTGCTGGGTTGAAATCTAGGAAGCACGTATAATTGGACCAGTATAGGAGAGACTTATTCCCCTTATATGGAATACATGGGACGACAAACCCTAGTAATCCTATCTAGGGTTGCCACCCCTCTCCCTAAATAATAGGGAATTTGAGATTTTTTCTATCAAAATAATATTATTTGTATTCTACCACTTCAACCAGGATTCTACGTCCCTATAAATAGATGGTACTAGTAGGTTTCAAATCACACCAACAGAAAAAGTAGAAGAAGAAAAACACAAGTTTCTCTGAAGTTTTCAATATTATTATTCTGGCAGAAAGTAGTGGAAATTTATTTTTAAGAATAAATTTTATTTTTTGGGATTGCAATTCTGCCAGTTTCTATTTAAGAAAGATTTACTTTCCCATTAAAAGTAAATAAAATATTTTTGGTTCAGTGTTTGATTCGATTTGTTCGAGCCCACACTTGAAGCAGTTCGTGGTATGAGAATAGTGAAGAAGATCATTTGATTGAAAGTCGAGAATGACAATTATCCATCTATCCAAAAACACAAGTACGATTTCGCTCTAGAGTTTATTGCTATAAATATCACAAACTGGGTTAGTTTTCAAAATTTTTATTTTCCGTTGTGCAAGAAAATCATTTTCAAACCAGATTTTTCCAACAACATATTCATCACGTAAAAAGGTTATGCAAAGCAAGTGTTGAAGAAATTCAAAATGTTTGACTGCAATCATGTTAATACTCCAATGGAGTGTGGAGTGAAGTTTTCAAAGTTTGATGATGAAATAAAGAAAGATCTAACTCTTTTCAAAAGTCATGTGCGAAGTTTGAGATACTTGACATGTACAAGACCTGATATCCTATTTGCAGTTAAAGTAGTGAGTTGCTACATTGAAGCTCCTATGTTACCTCACATGAAGGTTGCTAAAAAGATTCTTTGTTACCTAAAAGGTACAATTGAATTTGGGTTATTCTACTCATCTTCAACTTATGGGATTTTGTGATTGTGATTTTGCCAGTGACATTGATGATAGAAAAAACACCACTAGATTTGTGTTTTTCTTAGGAGATTGTTGCATCTCTTAGAGTTCTAAGAAGCAACCCATTGTGACACTTTCAACTTGTGATGCTCAATATGTGGCAGCAACTTCTTGTACTTGTCATGCTATTTGGCTTAGAGGATTTTTGAAAGAACTTCACTTGCCACAAGAGAGAGCAACCAAAATTTGCATTGATAACAAGTCAATGCAAGCACTCATGAAAAATCTTGTGTTCCATAATTGAAGCAAACACATAGACACAATATACCATTTTATCAGGGAGCATATTATCAAGAAGGAAGTGGAGCTTAAGTTTGTGAATACTCAAGATTAAGTGACAGATATTTTTACAAACTCTCTCAAGGTTGAAGATTTTTGAAGAATGCATGACGTAATCAAGAAAAGTTCAAATTAAAGGAAGTGTTGGATACTATAATTTGAATCTTCTAAAATATATTTGCTCATTTACGTATATGTATATATATTTAATGAATGAATTTAGAGTGGACGAATATAGTACTCATGCATGAATGTATTTAATTAGGATACATGAATGTATTGAAACCAATAGTCACTTACAACCTTTATATAAAGAGTTGTATGAGATGAAGCATAACAAGGGAGTGTGAAAGACACAAAAGTATAATACAAGTGAGTTCATTTTCAAATTCCTTCCCAAGGTTGTTTCTTCCTTCACAAGATAATTATTTCTCTTCCACCTCCTTCCAACAGAGGTTTAATACTTTGATTTCAATCTGCCCTGTGCTTGAGGACTCGTTGTTCTCTTTCTCCTCTTATTTTTCCCGTAATTAAACACAAAAAAAAAATTTGCAAAATAAGGTGTTGCCTCATTGAAATAGCAAGCTTTTGAACCTAACCAGAAGTTACCTAAACAATTTATGGAATAGAGTAGGAGAGAGCAAAGAAGGTTCCAATGTCATGTTATACTTGACTGTCATTTTTAAGTTTACATCAAGCTTTCAATTAGTAAATTGATAGAAACTTAGATAAATTAATGATTTGACAATTTTCAAAGAAAAACTCATTTCTTCTGCTATAGAATTTGACACATTCACTCTCTTCTTCAATCATATAGTGTATTCAAAATAGAACTCAGAACTGCGGCTAACAATTCGATTCCTCATCGTGAGATTGTTGTTGCTGTCGTGAGAATCAACGGTCTGAGCCGACAGCCGAGGCACACCATGGCTCGAAGAAGATGAAACTGTTATGAGAGCAATCATACAGATCAGAAACATGATTCAGAGCACCCATATTTTTCTAATTTTTCTCTTTTGATACCAAAAATAAAAAGAAAGGAAAAGATGGTGGAGCTTCTCTTTCAGATTATATGCAAGATAAAAACGTTGGATCTTTTAGACTAAAGAAGCCACTGATTCATTTTGTTTTTCTTTTAGACTGAATTCTTTTTGGTGAGAAGTTAAAACTTAACAAGGTGAATGCATGAAATGGTCTGCTGATCAAAGTTGTTCACCACTTCAGATATGACTTAGGTTTAAGTCGTGTTAGTTGCATTGATTATTTGAGCTTTGACATGTTTTTTAATTTAAAAAAAAAAACTTAATGTAAAATAAAATGAATTTAAACACATGTCAACATATTATAAGTGGGGCATGTGGAGGGACAGACCATTTTTGTTCCAAACCGACCCAATTATTATGTTCGGCTCGGCTAAAACATTTATCTTGACTAATGACATTTTTAATTAAATTAGAAATTCATATTTAATATTAAATTGAAAAAATAAAACCTTCCTCACTGTTTTGTGCATAATTGAAAGAAATTATGGTGAATATATGCAGTGTTTGAATAGTAAATACAATCCTGGTGCAATATGAGAAAGCAAAACACTTAAATGTGAGGGCTGGAGGCAAATCTAAGGGCATACCCACATTATAAATAGTGGGGGTTACTTGACTTAAAATTTGAAGTTCCATCCCAATTCTACTAAAATCTTAAATCCCTTTCAATCTCTTTGCAAACAGTTTGTTCTTGAATCTTGTTGGTGCATGATTTTCTTTTCTTCAAATGCATCGCTAAACCCATGCACAAATGTCATCCATGCTGCGTTTTGGTTTTAAGAATAGTTGAAAGAATTTCTTTTTAGGAAGAAGATGAAATTTAATTATCTCTTTATGAAGGATAATCCAATCAAAGTTAAAAATCACTTTTAAGTATTTAATGGGGAAAAATGCTATAATTTAAGAGCTAATCTTTATTTAACCCAAAAGATATCATTTTATTGACCTTATAAAATTAAAATTCCTTAATCCTCCAAAACGTGAAAAAAGAAAAAGTTTAAGTACCAATATAAGAAAAATGGTATAGTTTAGGTGCTGAGCATTAAGCAAAAAATTACATGCATGCTCCACAAAAGTGAATGGAGTCAAAGTCCCTTTAGTTTCCCTATTCTAATAAATGCAACCACTCATGGACTTCCATAAATTAGTAACTGGTATACAGAGGAGCTTTAACATTTTGGTTGTGAAAAATGGGCTATTACACTCACTTGGTTCCCTTCAATGCCAAAATTATTGAAACAACCGTCACTGACGAGGCTTCTGTAGCAGAAATTTGGGTTCTCCAGGTTCGATCCAAGTTCATGTTCAATGGGCAAAAACTTACTATTGCAGGGTTGAACTGTAAATGGAAATCTCATCCAATAAGATCAATGAGCAACAAAATTGCCACTCTACAACTCTGTGTTGACACCATGTGCCTCGTTATTCAGCTCCTCCACATTAACCACATGCCTCAGTTCATCAAAACCTTTCTCAGTGACACGGACGTGATTTTTGTGGGAATCGACATTGAAGAGACTGTGTTTAAACTCCAGAATGAGTATGGACTGAGTTGCGGAAGGATTATTGATGTTCGTTCCTTGGTTAAGGCATGGTTCCCACTCAGCTACTATGGGAAGCCTGGTTTGAAAGTTCTTGCTAACCGATTGGTGGGGCTCCATAACTGGAGACCAAGTGATGATGAGTGCCTCAATAACATGGACACTAGGTTTCTTGACGAGGATCAGGTTAAGTTTGCATGTATTGATGCATATGCTTTGTGCAGGATTGGTCACAAGCTTCTCAAGGAAGATGAAAGGGCTTCTCAAGCATATGTGAGTGGATGAACAAGTATGGTGAAATTTGTGTTTTTCCAGAAGTGAATAGACATAGCCATTGCGTTTTTGTCAATTCTGAAATGAGCTTTTCTATATGAATATATATAAAATACATATTACTAACTCAAAGTATACGTGAATAATACAAATAAATAAAAAGGTGAAACACCCACGCGTATGATTAATTTTTCAACTTTTGTTGTGCTAATATCACCATAACATCTTCTTCCTTTCCCCACTGAAATGCAACTTGTGCCTTCTGAATTCTAGATTGAAAACCAGTTAACAACAATTATTACTTATATTATGCATTAAGCATAGGCATTCAACACCATTTTCACCTATAGGATGACGATAAACCGTGGGGGTATGGCACACGCGTACTACTTCGGCTTTTCATTTTTTTGTAGTCAAGTTATGGTAGAGTGCATCTATTTCAGCCTGTTCAAACATCATGTTAAGTAACTTGGTAAGTCACCTGGTAACTAACGAGAAGCATATATGAATGAAAAATCATGCACACATTACCTGATAATATTTGAGCAGATTGTTTCTTTTTTTCTTCAATGTTGCAGTCACTAGATCTCTCTCCATGTCGAAAGCCCGGGCTTCCAAAATCACTCCTTTGATATACTCAAAACCTCTCATCTGGTGTTCAAATATGCAAACAAAATGTAAATGGAAAAAAATGTAAAGAAAGATGTAGAGGAAGAAGACTAAAGTAGATGTTACCTTGTTTTTCTCAGCTGTGGATTTGAGCTCTGAGAGGACATAATTCTGAAGCTTACTCAGAGAACAGAGCTCAGAGAGTGAAACAGTGTAACCATTCAACTTAGCCCATTTTTTAGCATTTTCTTCATGTAGCACAACCACTGCAACTAGCATTGATTTGAAGCTGTTTCCATAGACCCATACCTAAAGAAATTTGTTTATTAAATTTGATTAAAGGGCATTACTTTGTTGGGAAATCAATAAAGGAGTCGATCAATGGAGATTCTCACATCATCGATGATTGGAGTGACTCCGTAAACATTTTCCAAGTACTCTAGTGCGACATACTCTCCCTGGGAGAGCTTAATAAGATTTTTCTTCCTATCAATAACCTTAACAATTCCATTAGGAAGCATTTGGCCTATGTCTCCTGAGAGTGTCAAGAATGTCGGAATTAGAATTCAAGATTGGTGATTAAAAATTCAGTTTGAGAATTTAACTGGAAATCGAACCGTCTAACCTGTATGAAACCATCCATCCTTGAAAGATTCTCTTGTCAGTTCAGGGTTTTTGTAGTACTCAGAGAAAATAGTCTTTCCTTTCACGCATATCTCACCACAGGGAGGATTTCCGAGTGGATCATAGCCCATGTCTGAAACCTCCTCTAAGCGCAAGTCGTTGTACACAGCTGGAGACCCGACAGCACCAACAAAGCACATCTCATCCGGAAAACCAATAGTGCAAGCTCCACATGTTTCAGTCAATCCTATAAGAATCACAATACAAATTGTTCAATGTGCAGATTAGCTGTATAAGAAAATTACAACTAAGGCAACATATGCACCTGACGGTAATAAGCACTCGTGCTAGGATTAGGGAACTTTATATATAACTAAGACATGCCCATTCTTTTTTTCTTTTTCTATTCCCTTGTTTTAAATATGACATAGATAGCCTGCCGTTATTTTCCATACTCTAATAGACAGGAAATTACCATAGCCTTGGACAACAAAGGCACAACAAGTGACCCGCAGGAATTCTTCAACTTCAGAGCTCAATGGTGCACCTCCGGATAGTAACAATCGAAGCCGACCACCTAACTTAGCTTTGACCTTGTAGAAATGGAAAAAGAGATGATAACACATTAGATAGTCGAAAGGTTATTTTCCCCAAAGCTTAAGAGTACACACTACTCAAGGGAACGACAAAGGCATACACCGGGGAGAACTGGGCCGGTTTGGACCAGTCTTCAGAATACTAGAGCCAATGATAAGGTGGCACCGAAATTGTATATCCGTTTAGAATAATGCAAAGCCAATGAACAAGTATTAATGTGATCTGGACCCGTTAATCGATGTTTCATATTGTTGGGTATATGTATGGAACTCATCAAGCTTCGAAATATGGCCAAATTTTCTGTTTAGAAGATTGGTTGAGATAAGACATTACCTTCCTGAAGGCCAACAAATCTGCTAAAGGAGATGCAAATTTTTGCTTATACCCTTTATTCATCCAAGAAAGTTTGCTGTAAATAAAACACGCATGCATCAGCACCATGGTCATTCTATATGCACTTCTACTACAAGTAGGAGGAGTTGTGTTACTCTTTGTAGGGAGCATTGTCTTACTGTTTGTAGAGAGCATCAAAAATCCACTTCCTCAATGGACTTAGTTCTTGCAGTGCTTGTTGAATACCTGAAACACGGATAAACTTTGACGAACAAATCATTGTTACTTAAAAATTGATCAGAAGATAACGGTTTTCCAATCACTTGCCTTCATGAATCATATCATAAACTCGGGGTACACCTGCTAAAAATGTGGGTTTCAACTCCATTATGTCATCCCGCAGTTCCTTCAAGTTCTGTAAGAACCAACATATTTTTTACATTAAGTTACAATTAAGTTTTAAACAAAAAGAATAAGAAACCAAGCAAAATTTTAATGTAATATGGAAATTCATAAGAGAAGTTCCAGTCATGGATTGAGACGGCCACCTCCCGTCTTCTCTTTCCCCTCATCTGATCCTATGCTTATATGTATCTAAATAATTCCACCATCACCATACCTGGCAGTGGCATAATAAGCACCATTCCCATGATTTTAACATCTTCTAATGACTAATAAACTTCATTGATGTTATTGATTACAAGTTCATAAGTTCTTTAACACCCCCTCTCCCCTAGGACTGATTTTACATTTCCTCAACTAAAGAGTTCCTTAAAGAAGCAGAGCTCCAGTAGCAAACCCCATGGTAGTAGCCAACAGATGCTCCTCTATGGAAAAAATATTCTTCGATCATGCGGTCAAGGATATGAGCAAGGGGCAGGAAGGACAAATACACATCAGCCACTGTCATCTGTTTAACAAACGATATATCAGGAAGGTGAACCAACATTATGTTAAAACAAACGGCACACTTGAAATTGATCCTGAAGTAAATGTTAGCAAGAAAGGACATAGCAGTGTTACGTTGAACAAGAGGAGCAGATTGCTATTTTGAAGAGATTGTTTATATTAAGTTCCAGAATTAAGTATACCTTGTCTTCAAATTGATCCAAGAAAAGATCAACTCCACATACAAATGTTGCCATTGTTTCATGTGTTAAAACAACGCCTTTAGGATCTCCGCTGGTTCCACTTGTATACATAATGGTGCAAATGCTAAATGGTTGAGGTGGTGAAATCTCCCAAGGATTTTCCTTTCCCTGATGAAACAATAGGCACAGACAGGAAAATGAAAAAGAAAAAGTGGATTCAACATTTCTCTCACAACATTTAAAAAGGTGAACATGAGTATCGAGAGATCTTAATATGATAATTTTTTATGCAAATCAATGTGAAATAGACGATTAGTTTTCAATCCCTCTCTCTCAGAGTACAGATATTAAGAGTGAAACCTAACCATGTGGAGAAACTCAGTCCACGAGTATGTCTTAATCCCCATTTGAGATGCCTTAGCATTGTCTTCTTCAGCCAACGATGTGAAGCAAACAATTGCTGCCACCAGAGAAAAACTTAGCATAGAGCCTTCAAGCAGTTTCAGCAAACTAAAGTTTATTTACTCATTTTTCACCTTTCAGCTGTTGAGCCGATTTACAATTAGGATTCAAAAGCTGCAAAGGCATGGGAAACATCAGAATGTTGATTCTGAAATTGGAGAAGTGTATGGAAAAGGGCATAAGTTAAAACCTAAACCTTACTTCTTTTACTTTTATGTCTTGAACGAATACAAAATCAACCTCTGCATGGTCTATGATAAAATTTACAGCTCCAGACCCTGCACACAAGTTAAAGGAAGATGAACCTTAAGCTTAATATTCTATTCTATTCAAATCAACAGTGAGACCTATAGATAGCAGGCATCTTGATGGTCCAAAAACTATGTTCAACATCATGTGTGGTGGAAACACCTTCCACGAAGATCAATAAGAAGCTCCTAGAGGTAAATTAGCTTATTAGCTAGAAAAGGTTTCAGCATAATAGGATTTAAGAAGAGTGATGGCCATGGACACTTGGAACTGCTTTTGTAAAAGCTAGCCCCAAAGTTTCACTTCTGCAATGGCAATAGACAATGGGGGAAGGTAAGAATCTAAAATGTTAGGCATTAAATTAAGGGAAAAAAAGAAGCTTCTTGAGCAAAGAGAGATCATAGAATTTGCTTCAAAAGAAGGAAATTTCTCAAGAGGCAATTACCTAGTGTATCATAGAGAGGCACACAAACCAAACTGTGGGCACCGCAGGCCTACAAACGTTGGAAAAAGTTGTTAAAGGACCATTCTAACGAGTGCCGAAAGGGAACTTGAAAGGTCACTACTTTTAAAAGCATTATCATAATTGATACAATAGCCAAAATCTGAAAGCAGACCTCCATTGCCATAATCCACTGCGGGCAGTTTGCTCCATAAATCCCAACCCGACATCCCTGCAACAAATATGTGAGTAAAACTGTAGCGAGGATAGATTCAGACTAAACAACAAAATCGCTTTGTTTCCAAGGCATCAGAAAATTGACATATGTTTATGCTTACAGGTTCAACACCAGATGCTCGCAATGCAGAACCAACATGCAGAACTTCATCATAAACTTCCTTATACGTTTTCCAGATATAAGGACCCACCTAAACGATAAACAAAGTGAGAAACAGCTAGAACAAATCTGGTACAAATTATGAAATCTTGTATTGAACATAAATTTAACCTTGCCATCAACAAATTTTCGCCATCCAAGCATCCTGTTTCCAGGGTACTTCTCAACAGATGAACTGCAGAATATCCATCTTGTTGTCAAAATTCATGAATGCTAAGATATTTAGTTCGTGAAAGGATAATCTAGAACTGTATTAGTATAATCAGTTAAGCAACAAGGCCTTCCAGCAGGCATTTTCAATGCAAATTCCTACTCTAGTATGTTAATGATACTGGCTTTTGAGATCAAAGTAAAAGCCTGTACTGTTACATCAAAAAGTAAAAATACAAGTGCAACATATTAAGTTACCTGAAAAGAGTCCATGTGGTAGACATTTCAGGATCAGGTGGAGGGTATCCTTGCTTGGCGAGTAGGTTACGGTACACGGGACCAACTGATGGCTTCCCATCTCGTCCTTCCCTTCCATCCTCCACCTTAACTGAAAAAACCTTCATATTTTCCATCTATAGAACCTGTGCAGGGAAAACAAAACTCTAGGCACTTAAAAGAGACGAAAGTCCAAAAATAAAGAAAATTCAAGCATACACAGTTCAACAATACGGCAACAAATTCAATAAATAGCAACAACTAAAATATTAAAGGTCAACTACAATTTTATGAAAATTAAAAGCCATGGAAGTTTATTTCAAAAAAAGAAGGAAAGTCATGCAAGTTGCTAAGAAATGTGGACAAAACTGCAACTGGATTCAAACTAAACAAATGTTAAATCCGCTTCTAATCAAATCAAAGACCAAAAAGTACAATTGAAACAAGCAAAATTCTGATAATTTCACCTGTTGACAGAGAACATAAAAAATCCTTAATTTCCAAAGCAAGTGAAAACTTAAAACTAATACCCACAGCCCACCATATATTATACTATATATACGAACTGCTAAAAGTGAAAACTAATACCCACAGCACCCCACCGTATTATATATAACCCAAAAGTTAAAGATAAAACCATTGGCAAAATGACAACTTATAGAACAAAACGAAATCCAATATAAAAAAATAAACTCAGAAACAGGTGCTTACAAGAAAAGTAGAGAAACCCCAGAGTTAAGAAGAAAGGAAGGTAAGGGGGGAGTTTGCTTACAAAGTGGAATTGAGAAAGGCTGCGAGGATTGTAATGAATTTAAGGGAAGAAAGGGAGACTGGGAAGCGAGTTTCATGGCCTCGTTAATGAGTTCGTTGAAACAGGAATACAGTGTGTTAAGAACTTCCATTAACTGCAAACATTAATTGCACCCTTTAGGCTTTAGCTTAAAATCTTTCACGGAAACTTTGACACTTTCTTTTTTTTTCGCAGAATTTGTTCTGACCAATCAACAATTCCAAACTGAAAAGTTGGGGGTTATTATTACGCTATACTGTGTAGTGAAAGAGAGGGTGGAGGTTGCATCAA
>CM025141.1:13149466-13177193 GCA_013467495.1 Gossypium gossypioides
CCCACAACTCAACTTCCAGAATCTAAACCTTATCTTTCGATTATTATTATTCAACCCAACAAATATAAACTACAAATAAAAAGTTATTGTTAGATATTTGCACTAGTTTATTATGCCCTGGTCTACAGGCAATAGTTAGTATTTGATTTAAGTTGATATACTTTCCAAGATTATAGGATTTAGTTTTGCATATTTCTATTTTTCTTTTTTAGTTGTATAGCCTATTTAAAAAGGCTTTTTGCTTATTGAACAAACAAGTTGATTTCTTCCCAAATACTCTCTTTTCCATCTACTGTTATATTTGCTGCTCACTTAACAGTAATAGTGATATCAAAGCTGTGTAAAAAAAAGGTGAACGATAGTTTAAAAAAAATGGTCTCTGATAATTTTGTACAACCAATGATTCCCTGCTTCGATGGTCACTTTGATCATTGGAGTATGTTGATGGAAAATTTTCTCAGATCTAAGGAGTACTGGCAAGTTGTTTCTGTAGGAATACCAGAGTTGGCTGAGGGCACAACAGCAACGGATGCATAGAAAACAGAAATTGACGCTTTGAAATTAAAGGATCTTAAGGCGAAGAATTATCTTTTCCAAGCGATAGACCGTTTAGCCTTGGAAACCATCCTTTGCAAAGATACATCATAGGAAGTTTGGGATTCAATGGAAAAGAAATTCCAAGAATCAGCTACAGCAAGGAGGCAACAGTTTCAAGCACTTCGCTCAGAGTTTAAAATTTATTGGATGAAATTTGGGGAGTCCGTCTCTAACTTCTTTTCAAGAACGATGGCCATCATAAGCAAGATGAGAACATTTGGGGAGAGAATAGAGGATGTGATTGTAGTCAAAACAATTCTCCGCTCATTGACACCAAAATTAAATTATGTGGTTTGTTCAATGCTGTATTGTCTTGCTGTATTGACCAGCTACAAGAGAAGGGTTACGAGATCATAATCAAGAATGGGGTGTGCTGAGTCCTAAATGAAAAATTAGGATTAATCGCTCAAGTTAATATGACAGCGAATCAAATGTTTTCTCTCTATATCAATCATTCTACTCAGTCCATGTTATGCAACAAGTTCAACCGATCCAGTGCAGCTATGGCATTTTCGTTATGGTCATATTAGTTTTGGAGGTTTACAAACACTTCAACGAAAGAAAATGGTAGTTGGTCTCCAACATCTTTCTAGTCTTGTATATGTATATGAGGAATGTATTCTCAGTAAGCAACATCGAGAACCATTTTCAAACAAGAAATCTAAGAGAGTAAGAAAACCATTGGAGATAATGCACTATGATATTTGTGGGCCAATTAATCCCGTTTTTAATAGAGGTAAACGATATCATATCACCTTCATTAATGACTTAAGTAGAAAAACTTGGGTTTACTTCTTGCAGGAAAAGTCTGAAGCTTTAACAACTTTCAAAACCTATAAAGAAATAGTTGAGAAAGAAGCAGGACATCCGATACAAGTACTGCGGACTGATCGTGGAGGAGAATATAATTCGCAAGAATTCACAAATTTTTTTTGAAGAGTAAGGCATTAAAAGGAAATTAACAGTAGCCTACACACCACAGTAGAATGGCGTATCAGAGAGAAAGAATCGAACGATCTTTAAAACATGGTGTGAAGTTTGTTGCAACAGGGCAAAGTTCCAAAGATGTTTTGGCCAGAAGCTGTCAACTGGAGCATTCATATTCTAAGTAGGAGTCTAACTTTTTCCGTTCAGAATATGATACCGGAAGAGGCATGGAGCAAAAGAAGACCTGATGTCAGTCATTTTAGAATTTTTGGGTGTATTGCTTATGCCCATGTTCCTGATCAGAAAAGAAAGAAGTTGGAAGAAAAAGGAGAAAAATACTTCTTTCTTGGTGTTAATGTTTGTATTAAAGCTTTCAAATTGTATTATCTTAGCACTAAGAACATTGTTATCAGTGAGACGTAATTTTTTATGAATAAAATTTCTAAGATTGGGATACAATAGAAGTTCAATAGAATATTGCATTAGATTTTGATAGAAAAGGTTTAGAGTTGCAAGTTGAGGACAATTTGCAGCTACCTCATGAGCAAGCAATAATTCAAAGCTTATCTAAATCTGCAACAGAACCAACATCACCACGTCTAAGAAGAAGACCCGCATGGATGAGGGACTATGAAGTGACAAGGATCAACCAATTTGAAGACCCACTTATGTATTTTACTTTTTTACAGATTGTGATCTTGTAACTTTTGAAGATGCAGTTAAACAGTCTAAATGGATGAGAGTAATGGATGATGAAATTGCTGCCATTGAAAAAAACAAAACTTGGGAGTTAGCTGAGCTTCTAGGAGGACATAAAACTACTAATGTAAAGTGGGTCTATAAGACGAAATTCAAGAAGAATGGTGAATTTGAAAAGTGCAAAGCACACTTGGTAGCAAAAGGCTTTAGCTAGGAGCTTGGCATCGATTACAAGGAGGTATTCGCTGCAGTTGCTAGGCATGACACAATTAGGTTGGTGATCACTTTGGCTGCTTAAAATTCTTGGCCAATTTTTCAACTAGATGTCAAGTTGGCATTCTTGCATGGAGATTTGAATGAGTTGATATTTGTTAAACAACCTCCTGGCTATATTAAGATAGGGGAAGAGCATAAAGTGTATAAGTTAAAAAAGGTTTTGTACAGACTTAAACAAGCCCCTCGAGCTTGGTATAGTTGTATTAAGGCTTATTTTCTCAAAGATGATTTTCAAAAATGTCCTTATGAGTATACGTTTTTTTGTAAAAATGGAAAATGATGGGAAAATGTTGACAGTCTGCCTGTATGTTGATGATTTGTTGTTTACTGGGAATGATCAAACTATGTTTGAAAAGTTTAAAAAACCCATGATGGCTGAATTTGATATGTCTAATCTTAAAAGAATGCATTATTTCCTAGGTATAAAGGTTGTTCAATCAGATGCATGTATTTTTATTTCTCAAAGGAGTTATGTGCAAGATATTCTAAGAAGGTTTCAAATGGTGGACTGTAATACAATTTATACACAAGCAAAGATAAGTTTAAAATTGGTAAAAGATGACAGTGGAAGAGACGTTGACAGTACTTTGTACAAGCAAATTATGGGAAGCTTGATGTATCTTACTACGAGAAGGCTAAATATAACGTATGTTGTAAGTCTTATTTGTAGATTCATGGAACATCCAAAGGAAATGCATCTCCAAGTAGTAAAAAGAATCCTTAGATATTTGCAAGGTACAAATGACTATTGAATTCTATACAAGAGAGGAGAAAAATCAAATTTGATTGGGTTTACAGATAGTGACTACACAGGAGACCAAGATGATAGGAAAAATACATCTGGTTATGTCTTTAAGATGGGGTCAAGAGCTGTTTCATGGTCATCACGAAAACAACCAATTATCACTCTGTCAATAATTGAAGCAAAACTTGTAGTTGTATCAGCATGTGTCTGTTAAGCCATTTGGCTGAGAAAGCTTCTTGAGGAAGTTCATTTCAAACAAAAAAGGCCCACTTTTATTTATTGTAACAATAGTTCAACCGTAAAGCTGTCCAAGAATCCTATTTTTCATGGGAGAACTAAAGATATTGATGTACGATATCACTTCTGGAGAGATCATGTGAATAATGAAGAGATTCATATGGTCTATTGAAGGAGTGAAGATTAAATCGCAGACATATTTACGAAGGCTCTTAAAATTAAAGCATTTCAGAAGCTGCGACAAATACTTGGAGTTAGTAAGACAGAAAGTTCTTAGTTTAAACTAATATTAGAAATTAATATTAGTGTAAGGGAGGGTTTGTTAGATATTTGCAGTAGTTTATTATGACCTTGTCTATAGGCAGTAGTTAGTATTTGATTTAAGTTGATATGCTTTCCAAGATTTTAGGAGTTAGTTTCGCATATTTATGTTTTTCTTTGTTAGCTATACAACCTATTTAAAAAGACTTTTTGCTTATTGAATAAACAAGTTGATTTCCTCCCGAACTCCCTCTTTTCCACTTGCTGCTTACTTAACAATAACAGTTATCATCATCATCATCACCATTCCACTTCAAAATTTTTCCAATTTCAAAAGAATGACCTTAAATATCTATATAGAATAAATAATCATTTTTATGTACAAAAATAAATAGGGGGCTGACTTTGAATTTTTCTAAAATTCACAACTTGAATGAAAATATTAAATATAAAGATTTAAGTCTTAAAGATCAAACACTTCTACAATCTATCCCAAAAAAAAAAAAGGAAATTTGCAACATAAAGGGAGCTCAAAGCTCAAAAAACCATAGTCAGTCAAAATGTTGAATACCATACTGTCTACCTATAAACATGTTTTTATAGTAAAAATCGACAGTGTCCGCAAGTATACGGGTCAAATTGTAATATGATAGTTGTGTACAATGGAACATAGAAAGTATTCTGAGTATTGTACCCAAGGGAGGATGAAATAAATATATAGAAAATCTTTTTACAGTAATAAGTACAAATAGTAAAAATTAAATCCTATATTACGACAGATCATAAAAGAGATTAATAAGAGAAATTAAATAACTAAAATAAATAAACAAACGATTAAACAGATAAGACCAATCAGGAAGATTAACTCGTTTTAGAGTTTGAAATTAACTACGGATTAGGGTTTTAGGGTGGATTAGCTATCAATTAACCAATTATTACCTCCTGGCCTTTAACTAATTAATCAATTGGTTGATACTCGCTTATCCTGACCTCACTTTCTTAACCATGATAAACTACGATTTATTCGACTAAATTTATCTCCCGATCTCGTTTAACCTATGATAACTTCTTAAGGTTGTCAAGCTTAGGGTTTAGGAACGCGTAATCTATACCAACTAGTCTTCTTGAGAAATCCTAAATTCTCCGTTAATCATGTCCCCATCCACTCATTAATCTCCCCTAAAGGATTTAGCCACTCATGTTATTCATAATCTTCATCTCAATTGAATCAAACTTGTAAAAAAACACGATTGAATCAAAAGAGAAAAGAGATTAGAATAATCCTAGATTTTATGTCGAGTAAAGCACGGAGTAACGAATCTCTCGTTTGGAATAATCAACAATTATCATTTGCGAAGAAGAAATAACTAAAATAATTTAATATTATAAAAGAAATCTTGGATCGAAACTGATTCCAAGATGAAAAATAAAAAGTTTATGAAAACTGAAAGAAAACTAAATCTAATCCTACTCATAAACTATTAGGGCTTTTAAGTGCATCTAAGATGACTTAATTACATCAAAACCCTAAGGCCTTATTTATGAAAGTGTTGGTATCCCGAATTAGGTTTTTGACACGTCCTACATATTCGTATAAGGTCAATTGTTCAACCGAAAATAGCCTTGGAAGACTTGGGTAACACGTCACACTATGTCGCGCCATAGGCCTTGCATGGCGCGAAAAAATAGGTGTTCCAGCCTTCTTTGGTTCATTTCATGTTTTGGCAGCTTGAGAAGATTTTGCATCACTTTTCCATTGCTCTCACGTCAATTGGGCATATAAATCATCATCCTACACACTCAATTACACATATTAGCACTACCTAAGACCCGTGTCGGCCTAATAGGTCACAACACTCACAAAATGTGTTTAAAACACTTATTTTTATTAATATTTAATCCTAACTACTAAATATCAAAAATATAATATTAAATACTAAATTGCCTAGAAAGCAAACTCCTTAAGTGTGAAAATAGACCAAAATAACTACTACATTTGACGACAAGTCAAATACCCCCACACTTAAGTCTTTGCTTGTCCTCAAGCAAACTAAACAAAACAAAGTAAAAACTAAAAATAAAAATAAATTGAAAACAAGAAATAAACATGCAATGAAAAGAAAATATACTTGAACTAGCTTGATATAGGAAATTGGACAAAAGTATATTAACAAGGTAATGTAAATAAACATATAACTCTAGCATGATATACAATTAACTTGTAATTCCTAAAACTAGATGGGTTAGTTCACTAAATTACAAAACAAACAAATGAAAGAATGTTAAGTATAGATTTCCATCAAAACAAATATATAAATATACAATTATGTTCAAAGGAATATAAGCTGTAAAAATATGAATTCTTGGCACAATTTCATTCATATAGAGCACTACCTAAGTCACATAGGACTTTTTGGCTTATAATGTTCTGTGACTAGGTTGGGTTGGAATTCAAAGAACAGGCTCGACAAAACGGGTAATTACGAAAGTAGTTTGGCATATTGTATTGTCCCCGATACTCCCCTGAGTATACATATAACTCACCACGTTATATCCACTTCTCTCACCTTCTTTATCTCTCCATTTACTAAGGCATCGTATAGTATTTATGAGAACAATCATTCAAGCTTGTAAATTTTTTTCTTTTCGAATAAATGTGAGCATACTTTTTTTCCAACTCACTTTGTTTTTATTTTATTTTTTTCTTCGAGATTTTCTCGACCTGGCATTTTGCCTTATTTTTCTACAAGCTCAAAACTCTTATACTCATTATACCATACAATTCTTTAGTTCACTCAACTTGTTTTCTCTTTTTTTGAAACCACCGAGATATATCTAGCTAATCCCTCAATATCAATGGCCAGACATCTAAATCAATGTAAGTGTCACGGGCAAAGTACAAAGCCCATGACCATGGTACAAGATGCGCCCTATGGAGGTCGATTGATTAGATGGGGATCATTTAGCCCACAGAAATTGGCCTGATTCCAAGAACTGTTGGAGAAGCCTGTCAAATTAAAGCCTGGTTGGCCCGATAATGAAGATATGGCAACATAGGCTATTTTTAGTAAATAGGGGAATCATATATTGTAGATTTGATATGATATGATGTAATCTTGTAAATTTCCAAAATTAAGGAATAGGCTAATCTCGTCCGTCGATGTAATTAGATTTTGACCGTCAATTTTGGGGGAGCTCAACTATAAATAGAAAGCCTCCGCCCCACTTGTAAATCATCCATTGTATGTTGAATTCTTAAGAGTAATAGAATTCTTTGAGGATTTACTCAAACATTTTGTGTGCATTCTTTCTTTGGCTTTCTGTTGTTCATTTGTAGCTTCCTTTGGCACAATCGCTATACAAATTGGTGCCTTAGAGGAATTTTAAAGGAATCATCACTTTTGAGAGGAAAGGCTGACTTAGGCGAGTTTGGAGCGAACGGATCGCCTAAAGTCGCACGGATCACGAGATGAAAGATCTAGCCCTGTGACAAGTGGTATCCGAGTTATTGGTTCAAAGGTATTGTTGGGATGTCGAAAGAAGTTGTTGATTAGAATGAGCTAATGCAGAATTGTGGGAGGGCTAGAAAAGAAAGTCGCTCGAGGGACATTTTGACAGCTTTGGAAAATCAAGTGGGTAATCTCGAGGAGTCCGTAGGGAACATGAAGGAGACGCTTGAGTTGGTCGAGGGACGTACAGATGGGTTTGACTCAATGGAAGAGTAACTCAGAGAATTTGTGTTAGATTCTCTCGGTGCCAATACGGAAAAGATGAATGAATTAGTCAATTCCATTACGGAAAAGCTGGCAGAGAGGGATGAGAATCCCGAGGATATGGTGTTAGCCATGAAGAAGGAAATTGAAGAGCTTAAGGGGGAGCTCACGATTTACAAAGCTGGTTTGAGTAATGGGATGTTGTCTTCAAGGCCGAAGCAACAAGCAATGGATATTCCCAAACCGGAGAAGTCTAATGGTGTAAGGTCCGCAAGGGATGTGGATAAATTTTTGTGGAAAGTGGAGCAATACTTTCGAGCGATGGGCATCAAGGATGATGTCATTAAGGTAAACACTGCTTCAATCTATTTTACTGATGCTGCTCTCTTATGGTGGCGTCGTAGGTCTACGGATGAGAAACGTGGCGAGAACGCGATTGGGACTTCGGAAGAGTTCCAAAGAGAGTTGAAGAAACAATTTTTTCCATAATATGCCAAGAAAGAAGCTCGGGCTAAGTTACGTCGTCTTAAGTAAAAAGACACTGTTTAGGAGTATGTTTGGGCATTTAGTGAGTTGATGCTTCAAATCTCTGATTTGAGCGAGAAAGAAGCGTTCTATTGGTTCGAGGATAGGTTAAAACCGTGGGTAAAGCATGACTTGCGTAGGTAAGGAATCACTAAACTTACTGTAGCCATGGCCAAAGCAGAGTCCTTTGTTGAGCTTGATCCAACAAAAGACAAGTTCGAGTCGTCTAAGCGTAATAGAAAGGGAAATGGTGAGAGAAACCATGAAGAAGATGAAGAGGGACATAGTGATGATGGCAACAGTGCCGATAGCATAAGTGGCAATAGGAAACCACGAGATGCGAAGCGGGGATCCAACAACCTAAGGGACAAGGGGAAGATGATAAATGCTTCATTTGTCAAGGACCACACATGACGTGAAAATATTCGAAGAAATCGATGATTTTGGCTATAAAAAAGAAAGATGAGCCGAAAAAAAAGGTAAAACCTATTGAGAAAAAGACATCAAAGGTCAATTTGATGGTGCTCATTCCTAAGAAAAGGAATGGTGGAGAAGGGTTAATGTTTGTAGACATCAACATTGTAGGTCAAAAAAGGAGTGCTCTTGTCGATACGAAAGCATCAGACTTGTTCATATCGGAAAAGGCTATAGAGAAACTTGGTTTCTCGATTAAGAAATCAAATAGAAAGATCAAGATGGTAAATTCTGAGAAGGCCTCAACAGTGGGAGTAGTTCGTAATATAGAGCTGCAAATCGATGAATGGAAGGGCAAAGAAGACTTTAAGGTAATCCAATTAGATGATTATGATTATGTACTTGGCTTAAATTTCCTTGACAGGATTCAGACAGTTTTGTATCCATGGGCCGATCAAATTCATATTGTCACTGGTCCGTTATCAAAGATTGTTGTGCTGGTGCATCGGGATATGAAGGTTGGGACCAATATGTTGTCGTTAATCCAACTAGTCGAAAATGTTTTGTATGGGAGAAACATTAACTCAATAGAATAGAATGCTATGACAGCCCATTCTGAAAAGTTAGTGGAGCATGAGACCAATTTGAGGCCTGTGAAGTCGATTGTGGAGTGGCCACCTTTGGGAAATGTGGGTTGTGTATCAGACTTCGTGGGGAAAGAAGCGATGCAAAAGCAGTCGAAATGAGTAAATGTTGCGAGTAAGGTACATTGTGAACACTCTAATAGTGTTTTGAATTCTAACTTGTTAGGTTGGAAAGGTCGTAGGGTCCCTTTCAAAGTTCTTAAGCAAGGAGGCCGAGGGACAATGGGTGATACGAAGCCAAGATGCGAGAATAAATGGGATTCTAATGGGAACAAGTCAAATTTGGGGTAAGTTAGAGTGGAGACTTCTTGCCAACGTGATGTACCAACGAGTGCAACGGTTCAAGTTAAGAGGTGACGAAAGCCGAGGCAAAGGTTCTGAGAAAAGGGACGACCCAATCATAAGACAAGTCGAGAAGAGGCCAAGGCAACGAGAGAGTTCCAAGGTGAATCAAGTCAGTGCCATTCGAAAGCCGAAATAAGGGTGTTGCGAGAATGGTGGGGGAGACTGTCACAAGCCAAAGTACAAAGCTCATGACCATTGCACAAGATGCACCCTATGGAGGTTGATCGATTAGATGAGGATCATTTAGCCCACGGGAATTGGCTCGATTCCAAGAACTGTTGGAGAAGCCTGTTAGATTTAAGCTTGGTTGGCTCGATAATGAAGATATGGAAATATAGGCTATTTTTAGTAAATAGGGGAATCATATATTGTAGATTTGATTTGATATGATGTAATCTTGTAAATCCCCAAAATTAAGGGATAGGCTAATCTCATCCGTCGATGTAATTGGATTTTGACCGTCGATTTTGGGGGAGCTCAAAATCATCCATTGTATGTTGAATTCTTAAGAGTAATAGAATTGTATGTTGAATTCTTAAGAGTAATAGAATTCTTTGAGCATTTACTCAAACACTTTGTGTGCATTCTTTCTTTGACTTTCAGTTGTTCATTTGTAGCTTTTTTTTGCACAATCGCTTCTGCTATACAAATTGGTGCCTTAGAGGAATTCTAAAGGAATCCTCAGTTTTGGGAGGAAAGGCTGACTTAAGCGAGTTTGGAGCGAATGGATCGCCTAAGGCCGTACGGATCACGAGACGAAAGATCTAGCCTCGTGACACAAGGAACAAGAAATAAAGGATCAAATAAAAAATTCTTTAGGCTTACGGTTTTATTTTTGGTTCATCAAGAAAATGGATTAAGGCTTAAAATAGGTACTAGGGAAAATGTTTACGGGATAGCTTTTTGGCTTGAAAAATTGTCTAACAAAGAATGCCTTAGTTCATCCCTAAATAATTCTATTCATGGATTAAATCGGCCAAGTCTATCAATTTCTACAACCTATAAGTCAATTAAGAATGCATGCTATTTATATACTTATTTATCATGTGGTATACTTAACATCTTAAATCTATTTACAATGTAGTAAATTGAACTAAGTAGTCTAAAACTAGAAATTTAGAATAAATTATTGTCAAACTAAATTTATAATTTATTCACAAAATCCTATTGACATGCTCCTAACCAATCACTTGTATTTCTGCAAGCTCAAGTAAATAGAAAACATGTAAAATAAAAATTTTAAAAACTACTAAAACTAAGAAAACAAAATTTAAAAATGTTCTGTCATCCCATACTTTATTCGGCACATTGTCCTTAATGTGCAACAATAGATAAAAGAAAGAGATTACTCGAATGACGTGATTCATGCAACGAAATTGGTGGGACTAGCTCTTCCGTGCTGTGTTCGCTCGAGTTTGTAGTGTCCTAAAAAAATTGGGGTTTCTACTAAGAAAAACTAAATGAAATATATATAATACCAAAATTATCAATAATAAAAATCAAAATAAACAAATAAAAATCATCCCAAATAAAAAAAAAGAGTAAATTGTCTAAATTAAATAGAAATAAAAAATTGTTTAGAACTAGTCAGTATCAAGTTTTATCTCCTACTCATTGTCTTCTTCCTCGCCCGATGGTGGAAATCTCATTAACATGTCTGGTAGTGGTGTTGGTGCTATCCATCCATTTTTTGCACAAGGGGACTCAGAATATCGCCTATGTCTTGCATCCAACGTGTTTGCCATTTGAAAATTGACATGTCTGTCAATCCCGTCATCCATGACGTCTGTGCTTCAGTCTTCCTTTTACCAGGCCTTTGGGTATCCCTCCTATGCTTTGTTCACTGCTTGACTTCCTAATTTTGCTTTCTTTGGAGTTTAACGAACTGGTTGTACATGTTCTCCTTGTCGGTCGCCTGAATGGTTCGACAGGAGACACGAGAACTTTCGCTCATCTACATAGGGCTGTGATCAAGTGTGGAAAATACATACTTTGTTTGTGACTCCGTATGCACTTCAACATCTCTTCGTAGATCCAATGGCCGATGCAAATCTGGTCTTTCTATAAAATTAGATAAAACATAACCACTCTATACGCGGTGACGTTAGAAGCATTGTGTGTAGGTGCCAAGCGGGTGCAAATAGATTGTATCCACATTTTCGCCATTGGAAACATGATGGCTATGTTGAATTTAAGGGCACCTCGATGTTGGTATTGTGAGTCCACTCGCCATGATTCTCCGTTAAATAATTAATAATTCCCTCCATATCTAGTTGTTCAAATGTAAATAAATCTATATTTTCTAGATAATCGTGGGAATAATATAGGGCATTGTAAAATCTGTATAATTCGTGCGGTGCAATTAACACCTCTTTCCCTCGAATAGTGACGTGGGTAATCGTCTCACCTTGCTGTCTATGATTTTTTCGATCTTTTAGGGTAGCATAGAATTCATAAACTATTGTGTCGACCGCTAGTTCAATTGGGGTTACACAAAAGTTATTGTAACAGTAATGTCGTACCAAATACCAAATCTTGTTGTAGGCAGATATGGTGGGGTCGAATCCATGTTCTTGAATGAATGATCGATCACTCATTTGGAGGTATAACCTTTCCACTTCTAGATTAATGAAGCGATTGACATCAAAGTTGATCGGTGCCTCGGTGGTGTGTTGTTGTTTCCTTGATGCCATCACGACAAAATAAAAATAATCCAAATGGTTAAAATTAATGAAAAATAGTTAGATTACGAAATCTTGGGTTATTGCTGACGGAGATTGTTCCTCAACAGATGTGGAGTATAATAGAAGACGAGTAGACAACGATTTAAGGAAGAGGAGAAAGAGGGATAGGTTATTTATAGGAATTGAGGATTGGGGGTGTGAAAGATTGAAGCTAAAATTCAAGATGAAGGGAATTTTTTACTATTATAGGGCATTTGAAAACTGTATATTTAGGGTTAGGGTCGGTGTGTATAAATAGAACTTCTGACAAGTTTTTAACCGAATGATAGGTTGAGCCCTACTGAAAAACGTTAGCGTGTCGTACTATAACATGTGCATAGTGCGACACAACGATAAATATTTCCCAGATTAGCTGCGAGATGGTCGTGTCGCGTCATAGAGGTCCTATGTCATGCCATTATGATTGATTTCTAAGGTTTTACTTTTGAAACGGTTGTGTTGCGCTATAGCTTTAGTGTGTTGCGACACGAACTTGTTTCCATCCTTTCGAGTTTTGTCGATGTCCTCCGAGCATCCATTCTTGTCCTCAATTGCCTTCGATCTCTCCCATTGCTCCCAGAAACTTTTTTTCTCCTAATTCTAACATACAATTTAACAATGGAATTCTAAAATCTAACTACAGAAGAATCATTTACAATATGTACAGCTTAATTTACTTCTAGTGGGTTGATCAAAGTCATGTTATCAGAGTTGTCCAATGTTCGATTCCAATGCTCCTCAATTTCTCATGCCTTACCTTAGATTTTTTATATAACTTTACATTCTAAGGCTTGCTTCTCGACTTTGGATTTGCAAGTGCCTCCAAAATATCGCTTCAATATCTATCCATTGATCTGTCGTAATTCAGTGTAGCCAATTAAATAAGTTTTCGCATTTGAGGAGCTTGAATACAAACACTTTAGTTAGGTTTTAGTTAAGTTTTTTTTTACTTTATTTAAATTCAATAAAACGTGTAATTCGAGCCTTTTATTGACCTTAGGGGCCGAATGAGACCTAAAGGTGAGCTAATATACTTTGGGAGTGTGCAAGATAACATTAGAAGGTGTGTTAACTTAATACTGATCGATATGTTACAACACGGGGAGTTGAATGTTGCAACATAGGGAGAAGAATAGAAGAATTTCAAGATTGTCTTCGGTATCATGACATAGCCTAAGGATGCCATGACACACCCCTGAAGATACCCTGAAGAATGAGCATACTTCTTTCGATGTCGCGACACATTAGGTCATGTGTCGCGACATCGACTCTGTATGGGAAATAATCACGAGTCAGGGGTGTTTTGGCTCCCACAATCAAACATTAAGCATGAGAGCAGAAACTAACCAAGGATTAAGGACGATGACCACTCTAAGTCTATAAATACACTCATTTAACACATGTTATGAACAACTTTTCATATTGTATAAATTTTTTCATAGTTTTAGTCTTTAGTTTTCTCTTTTATTAGGTTTTAGGTTTATTTCTACTTCTATTATTTGTTTTTATTGGGAGATCTGATATGTGGAACTCAATCAAACTCTGTGTGTATTCGACATTATCTTTAGTACAATTCAGGCTTCTCCTAAACCTTATTTTCTTGATTTATTATTCATGTCTATTTTGTACATCAAGTTTATCATGTTTATGAGATCCATGAGGAACTAATCCCCTTATGGGGGATTAGCGAGTGCAGGTATGATTCATTGAATTTTTTGTAAGGTTCTCTTAACGAATCAACTATTTGGGAGAGGAAGAACATAAATCCTAGGCTTGACGACCCTAAGAAGTCATTCAGGTGGGAATTAACCCAAAATTGATATGGCCTATCCATGAACATTTTAGCCCCGAACCGGTCTGGATTGTGAGGTCGAGAGATAAGTAGTTCATGCCGACTCGTTATTCTAGTGAAAGATCGGAAGATCCTGATAAGGTATCGACTAGTTGATTAATCAGGAAACCCAAAGATACAGTTAATTAATTACCAAAGCGAGCTAATCACCCATGCTCAGATCTGACTAAGTTTCCAAAGCAAATCTTCCAAGTTTTTCTATTTATATTATTTTAGTTATTTAGTTATTAACAACTCTATTTTTATGTTTAGTCATAATTTAATTTATTTAAAGTACTTATTAGTTCTATTTGTGCTTAGGTTAGAATTAATTTAGAACTTCCTGCCGTTGGGTACGATCCTCGAAGTACTTGCCTACTCCGTTGTAACTATATTACAACCTAACCCGTATACTTGTGGATACCGCCTTTTTAACATATTTTGTGCTAGATTTTTACTCTGAACGTTGATGCATCTGGAGGTGGTCAAGTTGTTGGCGCCGTTGCCGGAGAGGTAGCGTTACTAGATTGATTTTAATTTTTGCATCTTAATAGAATACTTAGGAAATTTCTAAATCATATCTACGATCTTGTTTTCTTACTTTTACTATTTTTTCTCTTTGGTTTTAGTGTGTGACTCGTAGTAGGGGAACACACCTATAGAGCTAGCCACAAATCTAGAAAGAATAATTCGTAGGTAGCAGATGTAGAATCTACCACTTGCTACAGGCAATTTTCCACCACGAGATAATTTGTTGTTCGATAAATCTAATAATAATAACTCTGAACATCTAAAACGACCACCATAGCTACCCGCTAATAGACATATGGTGCATAACAAGAGAACTCTAAGAGAATATGCAATACCAAATTTGGACATGGTTCAGGGGAGTATAACGAGGCCAACCGTTACGGCCAATAATTTTGAAATCAAACCAGGAATGATCTAGATGATTCAAAACAATCTACAATTTAGAGGCACGATGACGGAGGATCTGAACCAGCATTTAAAACGGTTTCTTCAACTTTGCGACACATTTAAATATAATGGGGTCACCGATGACGCTATTCATCTTTAGCTGTTCCCTTTCTCCTTAATAGATAATGTCTTTTCTTAGTTGGATTCACAAATACCAGGGTCCATTACGACATGAGACAAACTTGTAGGAAAATTCTTGTAGAAATTTTTCCCTCTTAGCAAAATGGCCTGACTAAGAAGAGAAATTGCTACATTCAAGAAATTAGAGGGAGAAAGTTTCTAGCTTGGGAGAATTTTAAAACGGTAATTCAAAAATGCCCACATCACGGACTACTTGAGTGGTTACGATTGTAAATGTTCTACAATGGGTTGAATGCACATTCAAGGTCAGGATTGGATGGATTCATAGAAGGAGCCTTAATGAACAGGACGTACGAGGATGCGTAGGAATTAATAGAGAATATGGCGATGAAATCCTGCTAATAGCCAACTAAACGCTACACATATGTCCAAAGACCATCTACGATGAAGGTTGTCCAAGAAGATGATAGATATCAACAGTTAGTGGACAGACTCAACGGCATAAAATCCTTAAATAATGCACCATCTGTATATGGAGGAGACAAACCTCTCTTCCATTATATTAGACAAACCTCTCTTCCACTATATTAACAATCCCACTGAGGATTTGAATTACATCGGGAATAGGGTTGGGAGCACCTATTCAAATACTTACAATCCCGGATGGAGAGATCTCCCAAACTTGTGATGGGGTGGAAATCAAGGAGAAGGTAATAGTTCTAATCAGGTTAAAAACGTTAACTATCAACCTCCTTATTTGTAGAAACCTTAGGTCAAGGCCAACCCAAATGATCATATTGTATGTGGTCAACGTTTGGATCGAATCGAAGGAGAAATGTAGTAAATAAGGACGGATGTAAAGCAGTTGCAGTCTAAGTGCAAAAATTCAGCAAAAACATTGATTAAGCTTGAAGATCGGATAAGCTAATTAATGAGTATGTTGGGAGATACCAAGAGACAAATTGGTACCGATAGCCCTAGTAACATTGTAGATAATCCTTGGAGAGAGAGGAAAGAGTATGTGAAAGCAATCACGCTCTGATCGGGTAAAGTGTTGAGTAGCCTAAAGAACCCAACTCAGGAGACAAATAAGGGGAATATTGATGATCTTCATAAAGAACCTTCAGAAGCCGATAACTAACCAGAGCTGGAAGAAGTAGCTGAACTGACAGTTGAGTTGGAGGAAAAACTAAAAAAGGAACCTGCAATCGCAAAGGTAACATCCTATCATGGTTGAAAGAAGACAAAGATGGGATGAAGATGATTTTGTAGGTTTTCTAAATTTATTTAAATCATTAAATGTTAACCTACCGTTAATAGAATTAATTGAAAAAGTTCTGAAGTACGCCATATACTTTTAAAAAAAGTCATTCATGTAACTTTCTTCAAGAAAATTAAAATGAGTTGACACTATAATTGTTTGCTCTTTCAGGTTATAAAACAAACCACCTTTTGTTCCCTTTGGATATCCTACAAATATGCACAATTCTGTTCGTAAGTCCAACTTTCTTGCATCTTTGTCCAATACGTGGGTCGGGCATCCCCAAATCCTAAAATGATTAAGATTCGGCTTCCTACCATGCCATAATTTGTATATGGTTTTCAATGTAGAGCTCAAACCTCATGGTCACTGCTCCTTGTAGAGCTTTCTTTAACTTTTTCTTCTCTCGAACAATTAAAGAAGAAGATGCAAAAGAGAAGAAAATAAAACAAAGAAGAGAAGAATTCTGCCTACATAATAATCCTCTTTATATATATATCCCCTTATGCATGGTCACCACCGCCCCAAATGACCATTCTTCAATAATCATTCTATCTCCCATTAAGGAGCCAACCGGTTCCAATTTAACTAAACCAGATTTGGGACCCAACTAATTACCATTCAGCCACCAACATTTCAAACTTTACAGCATAGGTCACCCAACTTAAGGTTTCTTTCAATTTACTCCCAATTCTTTTCTTGATTCCAGGCCTTTAAAAAAAAACTAAGCGTGACAATTTTGTTTCTAATGTTTACTCTATTATTTGCTCCCAAATTTTTTTGTTTTAGGTTATTGCATTAATGGTTTGGGTGTATTCCTTCAGTTTCCTTTTGATTTTTATTAGTAGAATAATTTTTGTTGTAATGATTCCTATGGTTCAATACTTTTTTATATTTTAGAAAAAAATTTGAGATAGTGAAAATGAGAGATGAAGAAGACAGTAAAGAAGAAAGGGTTTTTTTAGTTCTTGATTTTTTTATCTTTTTAATTTGGACTTTAATTTATGAAATTTTAAATTCCTTGGAGGATAATGAAAATTTTATTTATTTTTTAAAATATTTTTATGCAAGTCCCTCTATTCTGGTCATTTAGCTTTTTTCTATGACACAATGTCATGTGGCAGCTCATGATTGGGTCACACGTCAAATGATGTCAGTATTTAACATTGTTAGGGTCAAGTACCAATTTGATAGACGGAACAAAAGTTCAAGTACCACATTGGAAAAATTGAAAGTACAGGTGCCACATTGATAATTTTGTTAATGAATAGGGGATTTTTTGTCATCTCTTTAATTAATTTGAATCAAATAATTAAAGTTCAAAAATGGAATTAAATTAATTGGTGATTATGAATCTGTTGAATAATGAAATTAAATATATTTCCTCATAGCTTCTTTTACGGTAATGTTGTCATGACTTTAACAAAATTGGAATTGGGTTGAGAAAATTATTTAATTGGAAAATTAATTTAGTTAATTTAATAAATAATATTTTGGGAAACAGAAAAAAAGATCAAGTTAAATTAAATTGAATTATAAAGTGATGGGTTAAAAGTCCAGTAAACACATATAATTGGACCCATACATAAGAGGCACAAATCTCCTCATAATAAGTGAGAGAGGTGGCAACCCTAGTATTATTATCTAGGGTGTGCCACCCACCTTAACTTCAATTAGAGTAAGATACCATTTTCTATTTAAATAATATTATTTAAGAAGGGCTTGTTCAACCAAGATTCTTCTATCTGTCCCTATAAATAGATGACACCAGTTAACCTGTCCCTATAAATAGATGACACCAGTTAACCTAAAACATACACTTATTGAATATTAAGTTATCGTTATTCTACTAGAAAATAGTGAGAATTTATTAACAAAGAATAATTTTTATTTTCTGGAAATTACAAGATTTGTCGGTTTTTATTGAGAGATATTACTTTTTTACTGAAAGTAATAAATTCATTTCATTTTTGTGTTTTGGTTCGTGTTGCTCGAGCCCACACTTGACACAATTTGGGGTACAAGGATATGGAGAAGGTCATTCGATTGATAGTCAAGATCTCAAATCCATCTCGTACAAAGCACAGATACTATTTAATAAAATTTATTGCTATAAATATCACAAATCGACTCGGTTTTGAAAAATCTTAATCTTTTGCTGTAACTATAAAATCATTTTCTTAACCGGATTTTTCCAACACAAGACACATGACATACATACTTATCTAATTTTGAAGGTTGATATGTTGGTAAATTTACCTTTGGAAATGGTAAGAAGGGACACATCCTTGGAAAATGGAACCTTAAATGTCTCTGTAATGCAAAAGTTAAAAAATGTGATTCTTATGGATGATCTAAAAAGCTAACTTAGTAAGCATTAGTCAATTATGAAACCAAGGCATGCATGTAATCTTTATAAAAGACAAGTGTTTAGTTTCATCCAAGTTAGAAGAGAAGATCATGGAAAGTCCTCGTACATTTGACAACTGTTACAAGGTGATTCAATTAGTCAAATTCAACAATGCAAGTGTTTCAGGAGAAGCTTGGCCATGACACTATGAAGGACTTCAAAAGCTAGTTCGATATGAAGCTAGCAAAGGGATTTCAAAGATAAGTGGCCCCATTCCTAAAGTGCATAGTATCTTTTTAAAGGGCAAGCAACACAGGGAGAAATACTAGGACTATCTTACATCCAAACAACACCACCATTTAAGTTACTTCACATCAATCTTTTCGATCTATGCAGACTAAAAGCATAGGTGGAAAGTGATATGTACTTGTGTATGGATGATTTATCAAGGTTTAATTGGATAAGATTTCTCAAAGACAAATTCGATACTTTTGATGAATTCAAAAAGCTTTGTAAAGGCCTTATGAATGAGAAAGGGCAAGTCATTGGAATGATTAGAAGGATTATAAGTGACCATGAGTGAGCGTTTGAGAATAATGAATTAGTTGCCTTCTATGATGAAGAGGGAATCAAGAATGATTTTTCAACAACTAAAACATTACAAAAAAATGGTATGGTGGAACAAAATAACCTTATTGTGTAAGAAATGAAAAGGGTGATGCTCAAACGAAAAGATGTTGCATACTAATATTGGGTTGAGGCAGTGAACATGGCTATTTATGTGATCGACAGATTTCTAATTCGGCTAAAGACTCACATGACTACCTACAAGATATGGAAGGGGAGGAAGCCAAATGTCAAGTATTTCCATGTGTTTGGAAAGTGCATGTTTTTTTTTTCTTAAAGGACTTAGAGTATAAGACAAGTTTGAATTCAAATATAATGAAGGAATCTTCTTGCTATATGCAACCAATAGTAGGGCTTTTCAAGTGTACTATAAATCCACTCAAAATTTTAGGAAGTCATTTAATGTAGTGGTAGATGATTCAGGAGTCCATGAAGTCAGAAGTGATCAAAGATAATAAAGTACCACCAAGTGCCTGTGGAAATGGCCACTTCTCGTGGCACTACAAAAGCTAAAGAAAAGCCGGATGTTGAGACTTAAGCTGCTAAGATTCTTGATCCATTGGTTGGTTCAAATGAAGATGTTAAACTACCTCAACCTTTTTTGAGATTCAGAAAGAATCACTCAACAAATGATACAATTAGAGACATTGGTGAAGGAATTGAACCAGAGAAATATCAAGGTGATACTATCGAGAAATGATGGCACTTGATTGTTACACTTCTCAAATTGAACCAAAACATGTTAAGGATGTCTTAGATGTAGACTAGATTCAAGCCATGTAGGAGGAATTACAATAATCTGAAAGATATGAGGTTAGAAAGTTGGTGCTAAGTCCTACTAATTGCAACATAATTATCACAAAGTGGATCCTCAAGATTAAAATAGATAAACATGGGCATATCACTCGTAACAGAGCAGGACTTATGGCCCAAGGATATACTTAAGTTGAAGGTATTGACTTTGAAGAAACTTTTGTACCTATTGTTAGACTTGAAGCTATCAAGTCGTTACTTACTATGACAACCCATCTTTATATCAGATTGTACTAAATGGATGTTAAAAGTTCTTTTTCTAATGGATTCTTAAATGATGAAGTGTATGTGGATCAACCTAAATGCTTTAAAGGTCCACGCTATCCAGAACATGTTTACAAGTTGAACAAGGCTTTGTATGAACTAAAACAAGCCTTACAAGGTTGGTATGAGAGGTTGTCTCAGTTCCTAATCGATTAAGCTTTTCAAAAATGATTTGTTGACAAGTCTTTGTTCATTCAAAGACATAGAGGGATTACAACAATGGCTTAGATTTATGCCGATGACATAATATTTGGTGCAACATTAACATCTACAAAAGATAAATTTGTGAAGATGATTTAGAGTGAATTCAAGATGAGTATGGTAGGTAAGTTGTCTTACTTTTATGGGTTCCAAATCAAGCAATTAAAGGATGGTACATTCCTATCACAAGAGAAGTATGCTAAAAATCTTGTGAAGAAGTCTGGCCTAAAGAATTCCAAGCTTGCTAGCACCCTCATATCAATCAATGAGAAATTGTGCACAAATGCAACAAGAGTGGCCACTTCTGAGACTATATACAAAAACATGATTGGTAGCCTGCTTTATCTCATAGCTAGTTGACCTGACTTATATTTCAATGTTGGTGTATCTGTCAAATACCAAGAAAATCCTAAAGAATCTCATGTCAATGATGTAAAAAGAATCATTAGGTATGTTCTTAGAACTTCAAATGGGAATATGGTTTTCTAAAGATAATGCAATGAGTCTTGTAGGGTAAAATGATGCAGTTTGTGCTAGAAACGTAATGTTTCTACTTAGGATAAAACCTAATATCATGGTACATTAAGAAATAAGCATCAATATCTCTTTCAAGAACATATAAGAGAACATAGCTCTAAGGAGTTGTTGTACTCAACTAATATGGATGAGGCCTATGATGGAAGAGTTTGGAGTGGTAATGTCATGCCTTACATTTTATTTATTAAATTGCACAAGTTTGTATCACAAGGTAATTAGTATTTAAGTGGCGAAGTGTGTTAATTAAATTTTAAAGGTCCCATGTTCGAATCCCTCTACACTCCATTTTGTTTATTTTTCTCATCCTAGCCATAATTGTTGACCATTCTTGAAGGTCAATACTCCCCATTGCCGTCTAAGTCTTTCTATAAAGGGGGAGATTCTCCTTCCTTTTATTTGAGTCAAACTTTCCTTATAAAGCCCCCTTTTCACACCCTTTGTCCCCTAACTTTCCCAAAGTAAACTTTTGACTACTCTTGGCCAGCCCTAGCACTTTTATAACCCTATTTTTCATTTTGATACTCTCAATTTTTCCTCTCCTCCCCTCTTTTGCCATTCACCATATTTCCTCCACAATTTTTTGGCTTTTTCTTCATTTTTCAACACTTTTGAAGCCAATTCTCTTCTAATATCTTCTCCTCCTCCACCATACACGGTTGTTGCACTACCTCCCTACCTCCACCGTCACTGTCACCGCGCCACCGCCAGTTTTTATTATTTTTCTTCTTTTTTTCTCTTTTTGAAAATCCTCTCATAAACTATTGAGTCTAATTTTTAAATATTAAAGATTATCTTTCATATTATTATTATCTCTAAACTCTTCTATTTTTCATTTATAGTGCCTAACCCTCCTATTTGATCAACTTTTTGAGATTTTGTTACCGAGCCTTTTACTCTCCGTTTAATCGTAAGTATGAAGGACTATTGTTCTCGTTATTCGTAATATTATTTTTGATTTAGCAAGGTTCTAACTATTCGATTTCATGCATTATTGAAGAGTATTCAAAAATCTCGGAATTCACACATCAATTGTAGAAAGGGTGATAGTTAACAACTTTTTTGTATAAGTAGTGCCAAATCAATATTGCTTTTATTAAGGGATTGTTATTTATTCATTAGATTGGTACTAACACGTATATTTGATTAAACATAGTGACTCAAGAAATCGAGTTCATCCCTTTCCAAGTGGAATTAAGATCTATTCAATCGGATCTAAGGTGTGGGGACTTAATTGATAATAATCTATATTAATGATTAAATAATAATAATGAAGATATTTTTAAGTGTAATATTTATGGATATTTGATTCTTGAAAAACGTATATATACTAATACAATTGTATTCATAGAGATTGGTAAAAATCAATAGACAAGGATAACAAGTAAATCTCGAAACTCTGAGATATATGATGTGATTGGTTTATTGGATGATTTTGTGATATATGTTAATATGTGATTTCCATTACTCATGTCATGTGATTTATGGCTCATAAAAATATGATATTCTGATTTATATGAAAATAATATAGGTTACTAAATATGATCTATGGATTTGCATGTTGAGCATGCCCTACTATGATATTCTGATTTGCATGATAAAGCATGCCATTGTGAAATTATGTGTAAAAATATGAGATCTAATTCGCATGTTAAACATGCCATATTCTGATATTCTGATTCACATGTAAAACATGCTATTGAAAAATTTGTTTTGTTGTCATAACACATGCATGGGGTGGAAAAATGTATAGAGGAAGTATCTGGCAATAAATCTATATTTTCTGGTGGCATCTCCACATTATTCTGTATCTGGCAATAAACCTGCAATATCTGGTGGTTCGACCACACTATTCTGATTCTGGTAGCACAACTGCACTATCTGATGGCTAGTCCACAATTATTGGTGTGATATTGGATGGNGACGAGTTCTAGGGAACTCTTATTGGTGTGAAGCGGAGTTGGGTAGGTTCTGTTTTCAAAATTCGCATTGTTTTCTAACAAGTGTTGCATTGACATCGTCATATTGGATATTGTCATATCTGATTCTGTAATTGAATATTTTATGTGTTACGATCTGTTTATAAATAATGTTGTTATGAGTTATTTTGTGATTATTATTGTGGACTCACACTTGGGTTTTTAAAGCTCACTCCCTTTTAAATTTTTACTTTTTGGTAATCGAGGTTAGGATGAGCTCGGCTACGGAGGTGTTTTTAGTCATTTTTCAATTAACTCTATTATTATTGGTATTTGATATTTTGGGGTATGTTTATTTACTATGGACTTTAATTTTGGGACCTTGGTTTGGTTTTTGGTTTTGATACTCGTATTTGATTTGGGAATTTTTCTGCATAATTTAGATTTAAAAGCTATCATTTAAATGGTTTGAGAAAATAATAATTTACGATGGACTTCCATAATTATGACGAAATTTAAACTAAATAAGGATGATTTTTAATATTCAATATTATGTTTTAAAATTTGACACATCTATTTACGAGACTACTATTTTTACGAGTTGCATGATTAATTTATGTTTTCAAAATAAATAGCGAACTTTTGATTTTTGTCTGCTGCGATGTTTTAGATAAATTACGATGTTTTTAATAAACAATCACAATACTTAAGTTTTACCAAAGATAAGATATCAACTAAATTTGGTTTTACTTAAAACAAGTATTAACGATGATTTGTCAAGGAACTTTAAAAGAGGAATTTTTCTAAACGTTTTACTGTGCCATTGTCATAGCCAATGTGACCTTGAGATACGACCATAATGTCTAGGTCGGGTCTAAGGGGTTACAGGTAATTGTTGTGGCTACTGGCTATTGTGACAACACAAGTGCCATCAATATTTCTAACAATCTAGTGATGCATTTGATAACCAAACACATTGACATCAAACACCATTTCATTTAATAGTTGGTTAGGAATAGTTCTGTTAAGCTGCAGTTTGTTCCTACTCAAAACTAGTTAGCAGACTTATTCACCAAGCCTTTAGATTCAACCAAGCCTTTAAATTTGGGTCTATCAAATTTGAGGTCTCGACTGTCAATAGAGGGCATCTAGACGACCATTGTTGATGTTTTTTTAACACTTTTGGTAATTTTTTTATGATTTTCAATAATTTTGATGTATTATGAAACTTTTGGCACCAAAAAATTTACTTTTGGTGGGTAAAATTTTTTCGAGATTTCTCTTTCCATATCTTAGAGGGTAAATCGTTGATTAAGTTGCCTACTTATTTTTGGTATAAATACCCAAGGTAAAGCTTGCATTATATTCACTTGGATTCCTATAATTCTCTTAAAAATCCTAAAGCAAAAAAGTCTTCAGAAAGTTCCTTGTTTTCTTTTTCCAAAGCTTTCAACTTTTTTAAGAAACAATCTTTCATCTTTCAATGGCTTGTGTCAAGATCACCTCTACATATAATTTTGAATAGTAGAAACAAGGTTAGCAATCTATTAGTGAGGGTTCATCAAATTCCTCAATAGAGATGTGAGAACAACATGTCGAAGTTGGAACAAAGGTAACTACTTCTACAAGCACATTGGAGAAAAATGGCTCAAACAAGGTTGGTGCAGCTCTTGTTCCATACACATCTTCAGGAGATTCTCTTCTTATTACAACCACAATGACAAGGGGAGAGGTTACTTCCAAAGCAATGAAGACAATAATGGATCCTCAACCCTCTCAACAGATTCAACAAGCCATTGCTAAGATAGATGCCTGGTTGGACAATCCAGTAGTTCTAGAGCACTCTTCGATGCTAGAAGATAAGATTAATGTTCTAATTGAGGTTGCCTCAGCCAAGGAAATATTGTTTTGATGATAGACGATACTCTCGACAATGTGGCTTCTAGTATTGTTGAGCTTTCATTTTCTAAAAGCTCCATAGATACATTTGGTTTTACTACTAACATTGTCGAACCTGGAGTAGTACCTGAAAAGATTGAAAAGGATATTGTTCACAATTCTGAAGCTCCCACAAACTCGACTAGCATGGAGAAAGATGCAAAGTTTGATGCCTCAAATGTTGATGTTGATGTGACTGAAGAAATGCTCACTTCCACTAGTCTATCCCAAGTTGTAAGAAGAAGGACGTGATCTTTCTTGGAAAAGAAGTTTTCCAACATCACTGTTACTAAGTAAAAGGAGAAAGGGAAGGTTCATATGGTTACAATAGCCACTAAAAAAAGAAAGATTATTGAAGAAAGCCCTACCGAGACATCTAATGAATCAAAGAGTCAATTTGGTTCAAGATTTAATGAGGATATCCCTTTGAAGAAAGATTTTGTTGGAAAAGTTAGGACCAAGTGTCCTAATGTTCCTCTCGTTGTCCAACAGAAGAACAAAAAGATGAAGCAAGCTAGAGTGCCCAAATTACTTGCTGCAACAAGGAAGAAGAAGCTATGCTTGAAAAGAAGAATCAAACTTATCTAACCCCTTCTTGTTAGAAGAGGTTTCTTTCTTTAATTAAAACGAGCTTCATTGAAAAGAAAAACATAGATGAATATAGTTTTGTTGATCGAGGTATTGAGATTCTGCTGGAAAATAATGGCTTAATAGGTTTAGTCATTTATGTCAAACCTTAGGTATGAAAGGTGGTGCTATATTTTTACTCCAACCCATTGATAAATATTAATGATGAAAAAAACAAACTTTACTATAAGGTGTTCATCAGAGGATCGTGGTATGAGTTTAGTCCTGAGGTGATTAGTAAAGTTATGCATAGTTATTGCAAAAATGTGGTAGAGTTGGGTAAAACATTGGACCAAATCGAACCAATCATAATCAACAATGTTCATCTTTCACGACCTATCAAAGGTACTATTCATGCTCTTTTCCATCTACAACTTATGTTGTACTTTATAACATTGCCACTAGAAATTGGCTTCTCAACAACCAAAGGGATTTTGTCAGTAAGAAGGTTATTGTGCTTCCTAGAAAGGTTGTGGAAATGATTGAATTTGATCTTGTACTAATGGTATATTAAGAAATTATTAAGCATGAAGAAAGAGTCCATGTAAGATATCTTATGCCATTTCCCTTTCTAATCTACCAAGTTTTTATCAAGCAAAATCTTAGACTGGTTAAGCCACTAAACAAACTGAGAGACCAATGACATAATTAAAATTGTCTAAAAATTACTTGAAGGGAAGTATGTTGCCGGAGAGCCTAAGGAGCAACTAGAGGATGAGGAGAAGGATGATCTAAAAGAAGAGCCTACTCAAAAAGAATCAAAAGTTCCCACTTCTATGAGCACTAAGACTAGCCCAACTAGCTTCAAACAACGGATGGTTGATGACCTCACTTCCTCTATTGAATCTCACAATTGCATCATTGCCAGGCTACAAGCTAAAGTGAAAGTGATACAAAAAATCAAGGATTGAGAAATATCTGTGCATAGTGACTTGCTTACACTCCCTCTAGACCAATAATTTGGCAATCTTTTGTACGAAAAAGGGAAGTATGTTGAAGGTTGGCTGTTGTTGTTACTTTGATTTCTTCTGCCTTACATTTCATTTGTTTTAGAAAGTTAGTAATATTACTTTTTTGTACTTGAGCTTTTGCATCTTTATAATGGTTGGATGTTTTTTCTTTGGTTCACATTTACTCATCCACTTCTTACTTAGTTATAATTATAGTATTTTGATTATTGGTGCAAATTTTAGACAAAACATTGATGGTTAATTTGCTTAATTATGTGTTAAGTATGTTGGATTAAGGGAATTGTACTGAAGAGGAGCTATAGTTTACTTGGATGATTAAATTCCTATCTTGTTTGATTTTGTTCAAAAAATTGCCAAAGGGGAGATTGTTGAGACAAGTACTTGAAGTAGTTACTATGTGCCAATGGAAGTGTCCACTTTGATCACCACTACGACAAAGAGCAACTTGCCATAGTTGGAAGTTGGCAATTTATTGGAACAAAATCTTTGGGCTATGTTGATATTGTGGATTTATTCTAGCTCATCAATGAATATCAATTCACTTAGAGTATCATATCTCATGGATCGGATCAATTGTACCAAATCCCCTAGATTAAGGATGTTGGGTCGAGACAAAACTTGAAGACTTATTTTCTAATAGTTCATCTTACTTTGGTTGTTATGATTATATTGTATTTAGCTATTTTAGTTGATGTTTAAGAGGGTTTTTAATTAATCTTTTAGTATGTTAACAAGTCTTGAAAACTTCTATATATTTGAGAGACTTATATAGGTTTAAGGACTAAATGATCAAGAGCACTTATCAGTTCATTAATGAATGTTATTGTGAAAGCGCATTTGAGATAGTACAATCTTTGTTGGTGATTTTATAAATTAAATTCTTAGAGGGAGAATTTAGTGGTGATGGATTTAGTATTTGAGTACAAAGTGAGTATTCTACACTTGGGTGTGTTAGGACTCGGATCATTGGTCGTATCAAGTTCAAATGTTGTGGATTCGTCTCATTGAATTAGGCTGCACAAATGTAGGGAAACCAAATTACGTAAACAATTTTATTGTTCCCTGTTTTTCTATTATTTATCACAATGTTATCAGAAGTACCAACACGTGCTGTCACTTCTGCTCATACTTTATTTCTTGCAATTTAACAATTGATTCAAGTCAACAATATGATATTTATTTTTAATTTAATTTTTATTTAATATTAATTTTAAATATTTTTATTT
>CM025141.1:13181633-13193667 GCA_013467495.1 Gossypium gossypioides
AAACACAAATAAAATTAATAATAATAAAATAAATAAAAAACAAAATTTTAAGAAGGAAATAGAAGTTCTTTAAAAATCGGGACGATCTGTGTCACCACCATAGAAGAACTTCCAGCTAGTTCTTGACACTTTGATATTATGTTTGTTCCTCTATCGATGTATATCAACCAACTATTTCTGTTGATTTTAATGATATTGCCTTAGCTTCAACTGATGCGACATCCACATTACAAGCCATTAGGTACCAAATCCAAGCCAACCCCAAATCATTTTTAGGGTATTATTGCCTCAAGCTTTCTCCTCTCCATGTCACGTGAAGTTTTGGTCACTCAAACTTTGTTGCCCTTCTCAAATGAGAATGAGTCAGACTCATCGATCTCTTCAGCTGATACCATTTCTGCTATGGCCAGAAGGTATATTGGCTCTTTTACACCTCCATTTGGAATGAGTTTAAGCTCCATGTTAGTGGTTACTTCTACTTTTACATCAGCGGCTACATCTACTGTTATGTCTGATTCTATGTCAATTAGATCAGAAATCGCGTCAAGTATGTTTAGCTCATCAACACAGTCTCTAATTCCAAACTCTTGCTGATTTCCAAACATCTAATTCCAGATGATTGTTGGTAATACAGTGGTCATCATGGTCAGAGTTGAGAACATCATGTATGACCTCTTCCCGTGGAGGTAATGCCTCTGATATCTCTCGAAGCATTGCCATCATTTGTGTCATCTTATCTGACATTCTTGATAAAATGTTGGATGTTTTGTTGTTAACTTGGTAGATTTGATCACACTTGGATGAATGTTTATTTGGCTTACGTACGAGTTCCTCTAGATACTTGCTTTTATCTTTGTGGTCATAACTCCTATACGTATTGTAAGATAAGTCGTCTAGATGTTTGAGCATATTGCATTCATTGTTATCACTCCACCAGTTTGTTAGAACTCCGTTCAACCAAACTTGTCCTTCATTATTGTGCCACTCATGTTGTAAGGACATGTAGGGACCTTCAAATTAATTTTCCCAAAATTGATTTGGGCTACTCTCATGCATTTGCTAAATTTGGGATATTCTCCCCCATTATTGGACGGTTTTAGCAATCCAATTGAGAGCAGACTTCATTCCTTTTAGCAACCATCTTCCAAGTTGGGTTGAATTGAATTTATGAGTCCAATTGGTGAGCTTGTCATTCACATGAAGTAGAAATTAACTTGTGTTCACGTGTGATATTGATTCCCACATGAATTAGTTTAGTGGTTCAACTGCAACAAATTGAGTAAAAATTAACATATAGCATAAAATAAAAAAATTATGTAATGTTAATATTGAATCGTATAAAATTACCAGCTTCACTAAAATTATGTCTAATGTCTTAATATGAATTAAAATGACTCAATTGACTACCCACATGCTCAAATGTGAGTAAAAAGGTGTTAAATAAACCTATATAAATTAGACGTATCACACCCTCAAACTTAATCCATTGTTCGTCCCGAGAAATGTTTCATGCAAAGTAAAAAATCCCTTCTTAGGCAGAAGTTCTTTCATAGCTTTTGCATAGTTTGACATTCATTCCAAAGTTTCCACCAATAGAATGTTGATACATAGTTGTTTTAATACATCTAAAATTCTTTTTAATTGAGTATCATGTTGTTGCTTATGTTGCTAGAGTCTTTGGGATATGGAGGTGTTGAAACTTTGACTTGGATTGGACAACTCTTCCGATGTAACATCTCTGAATCTGACATAGATGTTAGATTATCAAAATTTATTAGTTTAGATTTTACCTCTTCAGAATCTACAGCATCTGGTTTTTCTGGTGTAGGAATTTCAACAGTTGGTTGATTTTCCTTTCCCTTGGCTGATTCATCTCCAACCTCAACTTCCTTGGGTTCCAAAGTCCTTTCGCTTCGTAAAAAACTGCCTTGTAGTGTTCCTTACCCATATTCCATAGATTTTCCATGTCACTTGGCAAGACTCCTTACAGTCTATTACGAAGCTCCATAGCTAACTGACCCATTTGATTCTCCAAATTTTTTAGTGTCGCTGCTTGGCTTTGGATTAAGACGTCATTCTTCACCATGTACGCTTTCAACAAATTCTTTAAACTATTAGATGGTTCAACTTAAGGTGGTTTCTAAACTTGTTGATTAAACCCTTGAGGTTGATTTGGTCTATGTTGCATGTAAGTGTTGTTTGGTCCTTATTTTTGGTTACTCCAAGAGAAGTTTGGATGGTTTTGCCACGAAGGATTATAGAAGTTGGAATCTGGTCCTGGTCCATTTCTATTATGATGTTGATTCCCTACATAATAAACCGACTTAGGATTTGATGGACGATTCTCGAAAGAATGATCGTTCCCACGGTATACGCGGGAAATAATGTCAAAGTGACTTGGTGGTTGAGCTACAATATTATTTAAACCGTTAGTTGTACACTGTTTTAACAATAAAGAGATAGAAGATACCTGAGTTGAGAGTGAAGTAAGGGCATCTACTTAATGCACTCTTACTATTTGTCTTCCTGAAGCTACTCGATTTGTCGACCACTGGTAGTTGTTACTGGCTATTCTCTTGATGATTTCATAAACCTTGTTATAAGACTTAGAAAGGAGATCACCATTCGTCAAAGCATCTACCACCATCCTAGTGTGTGCGTTGAGATCGTTACAAAATGTCTCCAGCTTTCCCATGACTCATATCGGGATTCATCATCCATTTGCTTAAAAATAGAGATCTCATTCTGCAACTTAGCATTTTTGCTAGGTGAGAAATGCTTTACTAGAAAGCGTTCAGTTAATTCTTGTCAGGTAGATATTGAATTGGGTGGCAAAAGATTAACCCATGCTCGTGCTCGATCTCGCAGCAAGTATGGAAACAACTTCAACCTCAATGCGTCTTCAGTTACACATGCTATCTTGAAGGAATCGCTCACCTCCATGAATAGTCAAAGGTGAATATGTGGATCTTCTGTGGGCATTCCACTAAATTGGCCTATTGTTTGAAGCATCCAAAACATCATAGGCTTCAATTGAAACTTTTTTGCCTCAATCTCAAGTCTCCTAATTCCCAGATTAAGTTTGTTCAAAATAGGCTCAACGCACTGCCTTATAGCTCGATCTCTATCATCAACAATAAAGATTGGATTACGCGCATTAGCTGCTCCATTCCTTTGAACATCATTTTGATTTTCAAAGTCCATTTATGCAGCTTGTCTCTGGGCTAGTCTTTCTCGTCTTCTTTATCAAAATGTTCACTCGATTTCAGGGTTTACATGGAGTAAATCGATGATTCGATCTATGCTCATAAACACTTGAAAAGAAATTCACAAAGAAATAATAAAGAATATTAAAAATTAATTTAAAAAAATTGTAAGAAATAATTTCACAAATAATAATTAAATCAACAGTTCTCAAAAACGAAGCCAAAAACTTGACTCGCAACAGAATGTGCAAGTGTACACAGTCGTTATCAAGTAATTAGTAAGTATAAGAGTTATCGTCTCCACAGGGACTGTATTTAAATCGATAATTGTAAAATTACTATTCATAAATTGGTTAAGAAAATACAATAATTTTGAGTTATAGGTGTTAAATTAAGTTAATTAACTAAATGCAAGTTAACCTAAATGCAAATGAAATGAAATGCAAGGTGATGTTTTAGCAGCAATTTTCATGAGTTAACAAAAAGAACATGAATAGGCTAGAATAATTACAACATTTGACTGAATTTATTTTTCATCATGTTTAACAATGTTTCGGAAAAATTTCATGGCAACTTGATCAGTCAGTAACTTGGAAAAATCTTATACTTAGAAAAATATGTATATTTCTATGTCCATATTTAACTAACGATTCCTTAGGATTTATGTGAAGTAACAAGGACGGATCAGGTTTGAAACAATTTAATCATACAAAACTAAAGTTATGTGAGGTAATAGAGCTCTCCAAAGTTATTACGAATCTTTAATTTAATCGAATCAGGGTCTAAATTAAGCAAGCACCTTCTAATTCTCGTGTCCATTAATTATCATCTGGTCAGGATTGATCAACTAATTCTAATGCATTCAAACATGTTTGAAAATGAGAAGGCTTATACGTGGAAGGGAGAAGAGAACTGTTATGAAGGAAAAATGAATAAAAATGAGTGTTGATTGAGAAGTGAAATGAAGGTAGTATTTATAGTAGAGGGATACCATGGGAGTTAGCTAAAAATAGGTTGGAAATCCATTGAATTGTTCCCTTGCTTTGCTAGACATGAATTGTAGAAAGTGGGCTAATTTTTTCTTGATTTTCTTGCTTGATTTGTGGCATAGTTTGGATGGCAATCAATGTGGAAGTTTGGGGCTGATTTTTCTAATTTGTGATTTCTTTGCACATGTAGGGACCTTCAAATTAATTCTCTCAAAGCTTATTTGGGTTGCTCTCATGCCTTTTCCGAATTTGGGCCATTCTCCCTCCTTATTGGATGGTTTTGACAACCCAATTGAGAGCAGACTTCATTTTTTTCAGCAACCATCTTCCAAGTTGGGTTGAATTGAATTTATGAGTCCAATTGGTGAGCTTGTCATCCACATGAATTAGAAATTAACTTGTGTTCATGTGTGATATTATTAAATCCCACATGAATTATTTTAGTCGTCCAATTGCAACAAATTAAGTAAAAATTAACATATAGCTTAAAATAGTAAAATTATGTAAATTTAATATTGAATTTTATAAAATTACAAACTTTACTCAAATTATGTCTAATATCTTAATATGAATTAAAATGACTCAATTGACTACCCACATGCTTGAAATTTGCATAAATTATGAGTAAAAAGGTGTTAAATAAACGTATATAAGTTAGATGTATCAGTTACAAACTGATGTCATGTAAACCTAAGTCACACAGCCTTGTTGCCAGGTCGTGTAATAAACTGTGGCACTGTGGACCTATTTGTAAAACTTTGCAAATATTCTCATGACCGTGTAATCAGGCCATGTGAGAGACTGTGACTGTGTACACCAATTATCACCTAAAACATACAGACCGCACGTTCGTGCCATATGCCCATGTATGGCACATGGTCATGTGTAAGACCATGTATACCTGAAGAAACCTTTCAAAATAAGTTTTGTAGTTCTAAGTTCACTTAAGCCACAGGCAAGCATTATGTCATCTCTCAACCTATTCAAAAGCATCAAAAAATGATAAAAACAACACTTATAACAATCATACTAAGTGCTTAACCAATATGCCACAATTTGCACCTCAATTCAATAATTCAAAATAAATCATTCATCATCATACATACCACAATTTCATCCTTAAACATTCAAACATGTTCATCATTCCAAATGCTAATATGCCATTAAGAAATGTTCACCAAAGTGACCAAACCATAATTGCCAATTCATGTCCACACACCATAAAGCTTAACATTACATACCATTCACATCAAATTGGCACAAAAGCTCAATTCTTAACTTTTCATCACATAACTACTTGCACCTATTTATATAACACATCACTTAATCACCATTTAAGCAGTAAGCATACATGCCTAAGCTACTCAACAAGATCAACATAAAATAAGATCATTGCCAACACATACATATATATACATGACATTCAAAATGCCAATCTTATCCAAAATATAACTTGACATAAACATATGACTCCCTAACCCCGAGTCCGGGATTACTGCTAGATGTTGAAGTTGATGATTGAACCAAAAAGAACCTAACCTACACACGAAAAACAAAATTGTACGCTAAGTATAACTCAATGGTATTTCTATAAACCGAACATTAAAATATAACATAAGTCATTTAAAATGTATGAGTTAAGAACAAATGATGATATGCAATTAACATGTCAATTATACCATTTCATATATCATTTGATATCTCAATTCATAAGGCAGCACATTCCATCTTAAATTCAAATTTCATGTATTCAATGAACATAACTGTCATTGTTTCAACTCATCTCACAAATAGAAATTCCATTTCAAATTTACTTCTATTTCTTATCCATTTTCCATCTTAATATCAAATACCACATCTCATATAGATTTTTCAATCTCATGGATTCAAGGACTTACTCATCATCATTATTTCAATTATGAATATTTCATTTTACCATTTATCTCCCTATAAACTCAGCTCAGACTCGGATGGATACACAGATCCAACCAATACACCAGTTTGGCACCCAATGCCTCATCGAATAAATCTGAAGTAATAAGTTACGCACAACGCTCATTGGTATAAACGAAGTAAATTTGATACCTAGTGCCTCATCAGGCAATGCCGAAGTAAATTTGGCACCTAGTGCCTCATCGACTCGTGGTCGAAGTAACCCTAAACTCTTCCTATCCTATGGCATGCCAACTATATTCGACTCTATTTGAAAAGTTAATAGGGTATTCATTACTCATTTCATCATCATCCAATACCTCAATTCACATGTATTTTCATTATGAAATCACATATCCATACATATGGCAGCATAAATCCTCTCAATATGTATACAATTATACATTTATATAAACATACACATTTTTAACATATATTTGATTTAGTCTTTCCTAACATTTTTCAATTCAAATTAATCCAAAATAACTCATTATAACAAAGTGTCTCACCTTATGCTCTTACCATGATAAACAATTCAATATGCAACAATTACAAATTAGTTCGAATTATAAAAACACAAACCATAAACTCCAAGCTATTCGTCAACGCCTTTATCTTTTTCTTTCTTTTTTGAGGAATATGGGTCGACTTTAGCTACAGATTAAGAAAAACATACAAAACTATCAATACACGAAAAATTTTACACTCAATTGCTAATTTAAGCAACTTTTTCATTTTATTTAATTTAGTCCCTAAAATTGAGACTAACATAACTTTCAATTCTAACATCAATTTTTTATGTTGATTTCACTATAGTCCTTATTGGACCTTCTATTTCTCAGTTTTGCCATAAATTTCATTTTTTCCATTTTAGTCCCTATTATACAAAACCATCAATTAACTTTACAATTTAATCATTTTCCAACTTTAAACTTCAACTACTCCTCAATTGTAACTTCCTCAATCTTCAACAATTCCTAGAAATACTACATGGGTCAGCTAGCTTAAGCTCCCGAGATTTCGAAAACATAAAAATTACAAGAAAATGACTAAATTGCACTGACCAATTTGATGCTTGGATTTCATGAACCCTAAATTCAAACGTTCTCTCTTCTTCCTCCCTTAGGTTCGGTTTTTACCTGTAAAGGTGGATGAAATGTTTTAGTTTTTTCCACTAACTATATTTTATTACTAATGGTTTAGCTTTATTTATTAACTTGTTATAATTTTATCTTTTTTTACATACAAATACATATATACTATTTTTAACCGTCCACTATACCATAAACAGTGGTATAATTGTCTTTTAAGCCCCTTAACCAGATCCTAGTTAAAGATTCCTTAAGAATTAAACTTTTGACATGTTTACAATTTAATCTTTGACCCCAAATTAAGCATTAATTCGACAAAATTACTTGATTGAAATTCAATTCACTTATAAAATAAATTCTTAAATATTCAATAAAAATATTTACGGTTTCTATTATAGAAACGAGGTCCTGAAATCATACTTCCAGACACCATTGACCTTAAGTCATTCCACTAGGTGCCGAAAAGTTGTTGCTAATACCAGTTAGATAAAAAAATCAAAACCAAGATTTTGAAATTTGGGTCTACGGTCACTCCTAACACTAAAAATTGAGTACCTTTTTCATTTTGATTGATTTTTGAAAAAGTGGTGAATTTTCTAAAGCTTCATCTTTAGTGCTTAGGAAAAGAACTTAAGTAAATCTAGAGTAATCATCTAAAAGTGCAAAAACATATTATTTTCCACCCAAGATAGTAGTTCTAATAGGACCAAAAGGATCAATGTGTATCAATTGTAAAGCTCTACTAGTAGACACATCATTAATAGGTTTGAAAGAAAAGCATTTGTGCTTGCCTTTAGCACATGTATCACAAACTTTATCTAAATCAACATCAATTTTAGGAAAAACTCTTACTAAATCATTTTTAACCAATTTATGCAATATGCTCATACAAGCATGTCCTAGTTTTCTATGTCATAACCAAGAGGCATTTTAATTTTTAGCCATCAAACAAATGTTTGAAGCATGTAAATCATCTAAATGCACCATGTGGATGTTTCCTATTCTATGACAAAAAACACAATATTATTAGAAACAATGTCAATGACTTTAAACCCATTAGGCTCAAATATGACATTGAGACCTTTATCACACAATTGACATATACTTAAAAGATTATGCTTAAGACTATTGACATGTAAAAAATTTTCAATAAATATTGAAGATGTTTTACCAATAGAGTCAATCTCTTCAATGAGTCTTTTGAAGTTGTCACCAAATGTAACTTATCCTCCAGTTTTTAGATTTAGTTCAATGAAAAGTCTCTTGTCACCGGCCATATGTCTTGAGCATCCACTATCAAGGTACTATGAGTTTACAATTGTATTGTTCACCTTGAAGAAATGCTCTCACTACAAACATAGATTCAAGTTTTGATTCTTGGTACCCAAATTTTTTTGGGTTTATTAGCATTAGTTCCCAAAACCCTAGTCCATTTGGATATCCACTTAGAGAGGATATCCTTGTCTTGAGTAGTGCTAAGTTATTTAGGGACCCATACACTCCTAAACAGTTTTCCTTTATAAGTTCTTAAGGGACATCTATGTCCATAGTGATTAAAGCTTGATTTAACAAAGTTTGTTTTTGAATTTTTCTTTTTTGACTAATCTTTTTAAATAAACTTTATTAGATAAAGCTTTTTCTTTCTCAAGCAATTTAAGTGGTTTTTTATGATCCTCATGAACTTTTGAAAGTAGGTTATGCAAGTCAGAATTCTTTTTTTTTCTCAGAATCATCAATAATTTCTTGCATATTGTTTACTTTCTTCTCAAGTTCATGATGGGTTTTTGGAAAGTAAGGCATTTTGAAATTTTAATTTTGAAATATTTTTCTTGTATTTTGAAACCATGACTTCGAATTCCAAACCCAACTCGTCGTAGGCATCTTGTAACTCATCAAATGAATAAGGAATTGAACTAGATGAGTTAGAAGTTACCTTAGAATTTTTTATGGACATAAGACAAAGGTTGGCTACTTCTTGTTCTTCATCATCAAAAGAATCCTTATCGCTCTAAGTCGCAACATTGGCCTAATGCTTTTCTTTACTTGATCCCTTTTTCTTCCATTGTAAAAAAATGAATTTGATATGTCTCAACATCTTGCATTCATAACATATGACGAGATATTTCTCTTTGTTGTATTCAAGCTTCAATCCTTCTTTTCTTTGAAACGTTTTTCTTTTGTTCGACTTTATGAATCTCTTAGCAAACATAGTTATTTCTTTATCCTCATCCACTTCATAAATTTATTCATTTAGCTCGAATGAGTAACCTGACATGTATATATATTCAGCTTGGATAAGCAATCAGATGTGTCATTACGAAGGCTTAGCCCGGACGGGTAACCTGACACAAATTTATTCAGATCAAACGAGAAACTAGTGTGATGTAGATGTTAGAGTATGCCCAAAGACCAATCATGGGATGATTTTAATCACATGCTCATTTTACCTTGCTTGTTAATATAAGGTATTGCCATTGTTATTTCAGTTTCTTTTTCTGTGTGTATAAATAAACTAGTTTAATAAAGTCCTAAGAATAATATGATTATTCTTAAAAGGTCCTTAGTCAAGTATTATTATAGGCTTGGGCAATGATAATGCATTGAGACTAATGTGTAGTTGATTGATGACAAAGTGTTGTCATTAACATAGGGATGTCAAAATCAATACATTAGTATGTGTTAGAAAACAACATATTGGATTGACCCGTTATGAGTATCGTTCTTGGATTATTATGTAATAGTCACAACATTACTCATAATGATAACTATGTATATGATCCTCAGACTTGAGATCATCATTGTCCCAACATAGTGAGTTGTATATTTTTTACATAGTCAAACGTCTACCATAACAAGTCATATTATAAAGATTGATGTTGGGTATGTCACAATATATGTAGAGAGATATGGTTGATCAAGATAGAATTTATCCCTCCTACATAATGGGAGCAATATCTTAGGCCTCTTGTGGAGTGAGACTAGAAATGCATGGCCATGTTCAAATAAGTTGAGATAAGATAATACACTTATTTGTTTATTGTAGTCTACTTAGAATATCAAGAAATATGATATTGAACTATACAAGTGTGACTATTCCATGACTTGTGTCTAATTTAGATATTAAGGATAAAATGATATAATACATGAAAAAGATTATCACAAAAAAGTTATGTCGAGTCACAACTTCTTATAACTTGGGTAATAATGATGAATTGCTATATGCCACTCATTGCTTGTAATATTAAAAACGTTCTAGTATTACTACTAACATTACAATAGCCTACAAAGCCACACCCTATAGTTGAAGCGAATAGAATCCAAATACATTTGATATTGTATTTAGCTATCATATGAATTAAATTATTTATTGAATTAATTTAATTTTATAGTTAAATATTGAACACATTATATGTACAAACTTGTTGTACACATACAAATAAAATTGATATATATATAATATGAATTTGATTCATACAAAATATCAATTGAATATAGTTTACCGAAATTATTAATATAAATAGTTATAATAATTTCGGTCAAAATATTAAAGGACATGGAAATTGACATTCTTTTGGAAAGAATATAATTTTTATTTTGACTTTCCATTTGTTTCTCTAAAAATAAAGGAATAATCTCATTTTTCCTTATATATGATATCAAAGAAAAATAAAAGGAATATGAATTCTTGATGTGTTAGGGTTGCCAAAAAAACACATACACAACTCAAAAGGTCTAGCAGTTGTTCTTGACAAATTCTCTCTAAAAAGGTTCAAGAGAATTTTGTTGTTCGTTCTTTGACTTGATGGATTACGTAAAGGCTGAGACATTATTGTTGCAAATTGGAATCGACATCTCTGAAAGGGATCCTATAAACAACCTTACACGTTGTTTTTTCAATTTCGAAAGGTATATTTTCGAGCCTTGTTTCAACCTGATTTGTTCGTTGTACATGGATCCATGGTTGATGATCGTCAAAATAATTTTTCCACTGCACCATAGGGCGTACCAGCAATCCTACAGTAGATACTTGTGCATCTGAGTCCATTTACTACGGTTTATTGGGCTAAATTGTTTATATGAAATGAGATGAAATGAACCTGATGTCCTAATGAAAGATTATTGAATTATTAAGTATAAAACCTTTTATATATATGTGATTACATTACTCTTGGATTGAATGAGATTTAAATTTGTTACCTACTATGACATGAAATGGCATATTAAATACTTGAGATATTACATGGTTTGGTTATATGTTAAACTCACCTTGTTGATATTGTGATTTGCCATGTCTAGATAAATTATGTCAAATTATGGTAGCTTATTGTATTAATTGAAACATAAGGTAAGTTTTATTTAATGCCTATGAACTTACTAAGCATTTATATGCTTACCTAGTTATTTTTCCTTTTCCTTGTAGATCGTTACCTTGCAGAACACGTCAAGTCCGATCGTCCCAAACCTCGAACTATCCTATCCTTAATTCAAAAGCTATTTCTTTATTTTGAGTCAAGGATTGTGGCATGTATATAAGTGTTTTGTACCTAATGTATAAGATATCTTGATGAGTTTTGTAACTAGCTGATAGACAGGGGTGTCAAAAAGTATATTCTCGAGACTCCATTTCCGTAAATTGGACTAGTAAATATTTATTATAAATATTTACTAAGTTAGTTGTGTAGTTAATTAGGTTTCGGTTAAGCGAATTTACATCAATTAGAAGTAATTAGCTATAAGGACTAAATCTCATTTGAGTTAAAAGTTGAATTATAGATTAAAAATTAATTAAAGGGCCAATGTAGTAATTATACCTATA
>CM025141.1:13220363-13231086 GCA_013467495.1 Gossypium gossypioides
ATATTATACTTTTTATATATTTTGAATTCAATATTTTATTTGATAAAAATAAAGTATGATATATACAATTTCTTAAATTAAACATATGTAAAAAAGTGTTTATAACAATAAGTAAATAAATCATTTAAGTAAATAATGACTTTTGGGATAACTGATAAATGATATACATTCTCCCCTTTTTAGAAAAAATCATGCTCGAGTTAGTTTCATCCTCCGAATATGTCTATTATGCAATAATTCCTCAACTTTCTCTAATAAAATTTCCTTCTCCTTTAGACTTACTCGATAATGTGATATGTTCAAGAAACTTGTCTAGTCAAAAGTAGTAATTTTAAGGTAATTCCTTAGGTATAATATTTTTACCATTACCAACTACAAAGTTGCAAATGTTACTATCATTATGGCACCTAGTTCAAAATTGTTGATGGCGAGAAGTATCTTTTTTTTTAGGGCCAGCATCATCCTCTGTAATAGAAAGATTTTCCCATCTTTTAAATCTTCTCTATCATTATCACCATCAAAGCCATATAGTACCTCATCTCCTTCCTCAAGTTCTTTAACATAATCACCATACTTTACAATGTTGATACCTCTTCTTCTTTGTCAATCATTAAAGTGATGCCCATTCTTATTTGCACTAATAGCAATTTGTAGGAATTAGCTTATCATATATGTTAGAAAAAAGAACGTCGCTAAGTTGGTGGTCACTTCTCCAAGCACTAAATAAGAAAACAGAAAACATAAAGAACACAAGAAGATGATTACTCAGTTCGATTTCCCTAAATATGTAGAGCCTAGTTTAGTGAGAAATATGCACTCTCTTCAACACTTACAAAGTGAACCTACTCAATTACACGCACTGTGATCGTTTCCCTCACCCTTGTACTTTGAAGATATAATACTCTCACCACTATGAACACCCCTTGTGATCACAGCAAGTAAAACCACAACAATAGGTTTTACTTTAAAAATAGCACTCTTACAAAAGTATTCTCTTAAGAATAGTTTAAATGCCTAATTCTCGATACATTTTCCTAGGCAAGTCTCTCAAACATATAGATATTAATTTTGAGACTTGCTTACAATAGGAATCTAATACAATCCCAATAAAACAATAACATTGTAAAGTAATACAATATAATGATAGCATATGAAATAAATATGGACTCTATCGCAGTTCATCAGAAGAATCACGATCCAATCCAAAGTCTATAAACCAAAGGATTACTTTGAGGAATTTCGATCCAAATCAATTACCAAGATTCGTATTCCCAAGCAGAAAGATTTTCTATAATGGGCTAGATATTCATCATGTAATCAGCATAGCCCAAAAATAAGGTTCAATAAATTGCTAATACCTAAATAGGGAAACTGCCAACACAAATTTGGTGGGTAGAAAAGTGGGCACTCCCTTTGGCACCAAATTGTCAGTTTCATATTTCTCAACAATCTCCCCCCTTTTGGCAATTTGTTGAACAAAAATCATAAGGCAAAAAGTATGAATTATCGATTAACATAAGCTCCTCCTCAGCACATACACATTAACTTAATCTAACTTACCTTAGAAAATAATTAAGCAATCAATCATCAATGTCAAGATAAGTTTGCATTAATAACTACCAACAACAACTATAACTAAGAAAGTTTGAGAAAGAAATGCCCAATGAAACTAAAAACCATATCATAGCAAAAAGAAATCCAAATTCATCTCTAACAGAAAAATAGCAACAACAAAAAAAACATGTTACAGTACTTATCCAAAAAATTGTAAATCATAAAAGAAGTTCATAAAAAAAAATCCCCTTAAAATGAGAATTCAAAAGAAGTTCATCACCAAACTAGCACCTTTTTTTCTCCTCGTCACATCTTCTCTCTCCCCTTTTTTTGTTCTACATAATTGCCAAGCTAGGCACCTCTTTTGAGGCTTAAATATCTACTATTAAAGCTTTCTATCTATCGATAATCTTCTTAATAGCCTTTGTCTTTGCTTTTAATTTATCACAGAGCTTTTGAAGAAAATCGACATAGGCTTAGAGATCTACAACATTCTTAGCATGTATGCCTTTCGAGATGGGAATGGTGCTAGCAGGAATGGGCACTTCATGAATTCATTTTTCTTACCCAGCAGATTCATCCTCTAAAGCTTGAACTTTGCCTAGCTTATTCAACTCATGTTTCCCTTCCAACCACTTATGAGGAAATTTTAATTTACGCATAGTTTTCTCATAAGTTTATTTGGATCTATCAAATTCGAAATCTTAAGAAAAAGATTATAAAGATGAGATATGCAAAAGGCAGCAAAAGATTCCCATATAGACACTAGCAAATTTAGTAATTTCATCAAAAATCAACTGGCCTAAATCAAAGTCTACCATTTCTACCACTTTCCTGAGAAAAGCAACCACTCATTTTGTAATAGTCTCTTTGGCTATTAAAGAGCCAGTTCCCAGTAGCAATAGCATGTAGAGCAGCATATATAGGATCAAGTTAAGAGGATTGAAGACTACCTTTGTCAGGCAAAGTTGGGTGAGATAGTTGGTTAGAGTAGTAGTAGTAGCATTTATTGATTCATCAAGCTTGAGATTTTTGGTGAAGGAATAATACAACTTTCAAATTTAATTAGGTCCAAATTTTTTAACCATCTATCATGTATAAACACCTTATGGTAATACTTGGTAGACTCATTAGAATGTCACGGTTGAGATTTGTAGATAATTTATACCCAACCCTTTTAACAAATGACTGCACATAACAAATTGAACCAAAAAATCCAGCATTCTTCAAGATTTCATCAATACCATAATATGCAAAGGAATTGTCATCGATATTTTGGTCGAAAATAAAATCTTTTAGGATGAGTTTGTAGTACCTTCTTATACAATCAAGATTCAGAAACACTTTCTTTCTTTAAGCAATAATTCTTTCTTCTTATTTTTCGACTACTTTAGTAGCTTTAGATAACAGTTTTGGGACTCTTATATTCTTTAATCTTTTGTTGTGCTTTGTCGCTTAGTTTGGAACATTTGGTTGTTTGATCCTTGGTTGCATTATTGCACAAAGAGGCACATTACCTTAAGAGGAAAAGAATTTGGAGCTTGCATGGGATTCAGGCTCTGTGGAGCTTTCCAACGCACTATTTTTTTCTTTATTATTTTTTGCCTTTGTCTTTCTTTGTTTTAACAAGAGATTCGATTTCCCTAGTCACCATAGACCTTATTCTTTTTCTAGATTGATTAGTGTCTGGGTAGTTGGTACTTTTTTTGTCACCAAAACCTCATCAAAAGCAATTTTATCCTCGAGAACTTTTGTAGCTTCTTATTCAAGAGCACCTTATTCTGCCAGCCTTATTCTTCTAAAATAGGTTCAGAATCATTGGTAGTGAAATCATGTAGGTTAGTGGAGTTGGATGAGGGTTCAGAGGTGAAATAAGGAATTAAAGAAGGATTTTGTGGAGTACCTTCTTCGTTCTGGCTTATTAGATCTTGGATAAGAGAGTCAATTGTATCTTCATGAACAAGATCAATGTTTGGCATTAAAGGAGACAACTTTCTAATGGAGGGCTTAGGAGAAGGACTCTTAGGTTCAATTACGAATGGGGAATTCTCTTGAGGGGTGGATAGTTTAGAGATAGGTATGTTTATAGATTGGTCTTGGGATGCACTTGATTTTGGTTCCACCATAGGGAATGAGGGAGTGAACACTCCCTGACTTGCATCACCACTAGCCTAAAAATGACCACTTGGTTCACCACCAGCATATTGTTGTTGGTGGTGCTTATCATATTATTCTGTAGTTGTCATCTTAGTCCTTGCCATGAGAATAGAGGTTGAGTGCTTTGAAAAACCCTTTGAAAGAAAACACTAACTTGCGAAACAAGAATGCTTGAGATGCTTCAAAAATAACTTCAACAAAAAAATTAAAAGATTTTAATTTATGTGAAATACTCTTTATAGATAGAAAGAAGATATCACAATCCATTAATTGCGTGTCATTCCCAAATATACAGAGAGAGGGAAAAAGAAAAAAAATTGATATTTTTCCCACCAAAAATAAACTACAAAAAATATATATATCCCCTCCTAAATAAAGAATATAATTTGTAAAATAGACAATAATTTTTCTTCAAAACAGTATCTTGGGTGATTGTTTGGATGCCCCGTCAATTAACAAAGTAGGAACACTCATGCACAACAAATACCAACTGTGCTCCTCAAGCTTTCAAACATCTTGGCATCCAAAGCTTTGGTGAATAAGTCAGCTAACTACTTCTGAGTTTCCACATACTTCATCTTAAAAATTTGACTTTCCACCAATTCAGAGATAAAGTGGTGACTTATATCAATATGCTTGGTCCTAATATGTTGAACAAGATTCTTTGATATACTAATGGCATTAGTATTATCACAATAAACTGTGGTTGTTGGCAAGGCTATCCAAAAGTCTTCAAGCATTTGTTCCATCCAAAATAGTTGTGCACAACAACTGGCTACTGCTATGTATTCAGCCTCTACAGTGGATAATGAGATTGATCCCTATTTCTTGTTGTACCATGAGACTAGATCACCTCCTAATTAAAAACACCCTCCTGGTGTACTTTTTCGATCATCCATGTTCCCAACTCAATATCATTGTATCCAACTAAGCACATAGAATAGTCTTTAGTGAACAAAATATCAAGTTCAAGAGTGTCATTGACATACCTGATGATTCTCTTCACAGCCTTGACATGAAATTCTTTTGGATTGACTTGATATCTTGCACATATACCTACACTGAAACTTAAATCAGGTTGACTTGCAATAAGATACAGAAGACTTCCTATCATACTTTTGTAACTGGTTTGGAGAGTGGGCACTTCCTCAGTATCCAAACTCAATTTCTCATTTACTAACATAGGGATACTGACAAACTTTGATTGTTCGAGATCAAACTTCTTCACAAGATTCCTAGCATACTTTTCTTGTGATAAGAATGTTCATTCCTCTAATTGCTTAATTTGAAACCCAAGAAAGCAAGATAACTCACCTACCATGCTCATTTTGAATTTAATTTAAATTGACTTCAAAAATGAGTCATTAGTAGTAAGAAGTAACAGAGGTAACACCAAATATTATGTCATCCACATATATTTTTGCAATGATCATAATTCCTTTGACCCTCTTTATGAACAATGGCTTATCCACAAAACCTCTTTCAAATCTCTATTCAATTAGATACTATGGTAGTCTCTTATACTAGGCACGAAAGGCTTGCTTCAACCCATACAAAGCTTTTTTTAATTTGTAGACATGATCTGGATATGAAGGATCTTCAAAATACTTTAGTTAAGCTATGTACACATCTTCTTTCAAGAACCCATTTAAGAAAGCACTCTTAACATCCATTTGAAAAAATTTGATGTTAAGATGTGCATTCACAACAATCAACAATCGAATAGCCTCAATTATTTCTATTGGGGAAATTTCCTCAAAATCAATACCTTCCACTTAAGTGTATCCTTGCACAACCAATTTGGCCTTGTTTCTGGTGATGTTGCCTTGCCCATTCGTCTTGTTTTTGAAGATCCATTTGGTGCCAATGTTATTGCATTGAGATGGTCTAAGAACCAATTCCCATACTTTATTTATTTTTAATTGTTGCAATTCTTCTTGCATTGCCTGAATCCAATCAGCATCATTGGGGGCCTCTTCTACTTTCTTTGGCTCAAACTGTTAAGCATAACATGCCAATAAAATCACATCCTTGTAATTTTACATTGGTTTTCCTCTTTTTTTTATCCCATTATACACATTCCCAATGATATTAGAGGCTGAATGATTCTTCCTAACATGTGAGAAAAGGCGAAGTGACTCACTAGAATTAGCTTGATCATGCATTTGATCAATAATTTGAACTTCTTAAATTTTTATTTCAAATTGTTCTTCAGACTTAGTAGTGCCAAGGGGAGTGGGCACTTCCTTAAGCACCAAATTTAGAGTCTTCTCCTCATTATCAGCACTGTGAATTTCATGAACTCCAGCATCATCAACCACCATATTGATTAACTCCATGACCTTCTTGGTGTGTTTTTTGTGCACCTTGTAGGCTCTACTATTCTGTGCATAACCAAAAAAAAATCCTCATTAGATTTAGAATCGAATTTTCCTTGGTTTCCTTTATCTTTTAGAATGTGACATGTGTTTCCAAAGACATGAAAGTATTTCACAGTAGGCTTTCTCTTTATACATATCTCATAAGGAGTTACATGAATCTTTGGTCTAGTCAACACATGATTGACTACATGTGTCGCAATGTTCATTGCCTTAGGCCAAAATTGATGAGAAATCTCCTTACTGTTGAGCATGACTTTAGCCATTTCTTGCACTGTTCTATTCTTCATCTCTAAAAAACCATTTTATTGTGGTATTTTGGGGGTTGAAAACTCATGTTTTATCCCCTCTCATCACAAAAATATATCAAACTTTTCATTCTTCAACTCTCGACCATGATCATTGCGCGCCCTCCTTACCATGCTAATAATTTTTCCTTGCTCATTCATCAAAATTTTGCATAAATTTTTGAATTCATCAAAATCATTTTATTTTTCCCTAAGAAAGCTGACCCAAGTTTTCCTCGAGTAGTTATCAACACAAACTAGAGCATACCTTTTTTCCTCCAAGACTTTTTCTCTGCATTGGACCAAACAAGTAAATATATACAAGTTCGAGAGGCGTTTTAGTCTACACATAGGCCACCTTATTATGATTTTATCAATAATGTTTGCCCATACAATTACTACACACCTTAGGAATAGTTCTTGTTAACTAGGGTATTCCTCAAATAGCTTCATACCTCACCAACTTGTGAAGACATTCAAAATGTCCATATCCAAGTTTTTCATGCCACAGTTCTAACTCTGATGCTGTAAAGCTATTACATTAGGCATTAATCATCACTTTGAGATAATTTTCAAAAGTATGAGCTCCCTTTATAATCACTTTATCACCATTAGTCATAATATACTTGTTTAGGTGAAATTAACAAGCATACCTTAATCGCAGAGTTGACTTATACTTACAAGATTGGCCTTGATATTATCTACTAGTAGAACATTCTTTAATCTAGGCATTCCTAGCACATCCAGTGTTCCTTTGCCAAGAATTTAGCCTTTCTTTACATTACCAAAAGTCACCCTTCCAACAATACTAGTTTCAAAATCGATAATATGTGACCAGCTACCTATCATATGTCATAAGATCTCATTATCAAAATACCAACTTCCATCAATTGCAGATTTTAGGAAATAATGGGCTACTAGCATGCACTTTTTCTTCGCCTTCACCCAAACTTGCTTTTGTATTCTTCCAGTAGTGGTGCCACGGTAGTGGGCACCCCTTTTAGTACCAAATTTTTCCATCTCAAATCATGCAGCATCTTGTAACATCAAGTTCATATATGGCTTAAGGTACCATAGTAATGAAAAATAACTTTACGAGGTTGAACAACCTTCTTGAGAGGCTTCACCACCATAGGTTTGGAACTTTCACTTATTTCCTTAGATGTTAAGGCTTTCACAAACACAATGGGGTTTTCTTCCACATTTTTTCCTTTGTTCACAAATCTCAAACCTCCTCTACCTGGATCCTTTTTTCTCCTACAATCAATAGCTTATTAAGCTTCTTACTACTATTGTTGAATTTTTCGAGCATCAACTTTGTATCAGCCAGTTCTTCCTTGATTTTCACAATGTTGCTCAATTCCTCTACAAGTAAAGTTTCTTTTACAGCCATTTGATTGGTTATAACAACATTCTCCTATTTGAAACATTTGTTTTCTTGAGATAGTTAAGTGTTGATCTCATACACAATTGTCCATTTACCCAATATCTCTTTGTAAGTCTTCAGAAATTCTTCATCAGCTTGACCATAAGACTCTATATCAGAATCCTCGTTGCTAGCATTAGCAATGAAAGTAATAATTTTTTTATAATCATCTTCTAAGTAAAGATCACTTAAAAATCTTAATCACTTCTTGTCACACAGAGAGCCTTTTTTCTTCTTTTTCAATATGTTAGCACACTCAGATTGAATGTGGCCAAACCCTTGGCATTTATAGCATTGCACACATTTCTTTTTGTCCTTCTCAAGTTTTTCTGACCACAACTCCTTTTTACTTGTTTTTGGGAAAACTGACATTGGTTTCAAATTTCTTGTATCTCCTTTATTGTTTTTTTGAAAGCCTTATTGAAATGTTGAGTAATAAAGGTCATCTTCTTTTATAAGTCCTCCAAGGTAGCATTTTGAGAAATGGGCATTTCCTCATTAACATGAAAAGTATTATTTTTAATTCATTTTCTCTTGATTTGTTTTGCTTAATCTAGATTCATCTAAAAGGTTTTTAGAGAACCAATGAGTTAATCTCTGGCCAGTTGCTCAAGGTTCTTGTCCTCCTCAATGACAATGACCTTTATGGAAAATCTTTCAGAGAGAGATCTCAGTACATTTCTTACAAGCTCGTCATTCGAATACTCTTTATCTAATGCAAAGGCTTGGTTTGATAAGTCACAATTTTGCATAGAAATCACCAATTTTCTTTGATTCTTACATCCTTAGACTTTCAAATATTGAATTTAACATTTGCATCTTTGACTGCTTGATAGTGGAAGTTCCCTCGTGAGTTGTTTCCAAGATATCTCAAGTATCTTTTGCCACAGTGCATTTAGCAATTCTTTTGAATTCCTACATATCTGCTCTACAGAAAATTGCATATAATGCCTTTGAATTAGCATTTTCCAAGTTCTTTTCCTCTATGGTCCACTGTATTTCAAGCTTAATAGCTCTTTCATTGTCACTATCCATCTTCGGTGCCTCTCATCCAGTTAACACAGCACACCAAGCTTTCTCATCAATTAACTTTATATAAGTCGTCACGTGTGCTTTACAGTAGGCATAATTGCCAACTTCAAGCTTAGGTGGTCTTGATGTGGATGAATCTTCCATATTAGATCTTAGCAACACTCGAATCTCTACTAACTACTTTAAGTAGTAGCTTTGATACCAATTGTTATAAAAAATAACGTTGTTAAGAGCAAAAATAGCACAATCAAATTGGTGCCTGAGTGGGTGGGCACTTCTCCAAGCGTTAAATGCGAAAATACAAAACACAAATAACAAAAGAAAATGATTACGCAATTTGATTTCCATACGTTTGCAGAACCTAGCTTAGTGAGAAATATGCACTCTCTTCAACAATTACAGAATGGACCTACTTACTCACACACATCGTGATAGTTTCCCTCACCCCTGTACTTTGAAAATACAATACTATCACCACTATAAACACCTATTGTTATCACAAGAAGTAAAAAAACAATAGGTTTCACTTTAAAAATAGCACTCTTAAAAAATCATTCTCTTAAAAATAGATTAAGTACCTAATTCTCGGTACATTTTCCTAAGCAAGTCTCTCAAATATATAGATATTAATTTCGAGACTTGCTTACAATAGATGATCTAATACAATCCCAATAAAACAATAATATCATACAATTAATACAATATAATAATAGTATATGAAGTAAATATGGACTCTATGGTAGCTCATCAGAAGAATCATGATCCAATCCAAAGTCCATAAACTAAAAGATTGCTTTAAGGAATTTTGATCCAAATCAATTACCAATATTTGTATTCCTAAACAGGAATATCTTCCATAATGGGCTAGATATTCATCATGTAATTAGCATAGCCCAAAGATAAGGTTCAACAAATTGCCAAGACCTAAATATAAAAATTGTCGCAACACATATTTGGTGGGCAAGGAAGTGGGCACTCCCTTGGCACCAAATTTTCAGTTTCACATTTCACAACAATATAGGTTATTCCATGTATATGATTGTGTTTGTGTCTTGGTCCCCTTCACAAACTTATGGCCCATGCTTTGTAATCATAACTAGATTTCTCCATTTGACTTTGCAAGTCACTAGATGCCAGGTCATTCCCTATATTTCTTAGTGTCAATTCATAATGATTCTTTCTAATAAAATATGTCTTTTTGACTTCCATAATCATCTCATCCTTTAATGTCATGTTTCGAGCCTTAAAGAAATTTACTACTGTTGGCACACTGATCTTGTCCTGAATTGCATGCTTCAAGCAGTTAATATATCAAACCGCCATTTGACTATCTTATTCCATCAATTGGTTTCACTTAGCAAGTTTTATAAACTTTGTGGTATATACATGTATGGTTATATCTCCTTAAAAACATCATTGATAATATAACACTAAGTACTATTCGAGATTAAGGGCAAAAAATTGAGCTAAATTTGACCCTTAACCTTAAAAAAGTCAAATTTGACCATAGACCTTTGAGAAAGAGCCGAATTGTTAGTTTTAATGGATATATTAACTAAAACATTAAATTTTTAAACATGACAATCCACATGTACTCCATCTGTTTTCTTTTAATTTTTATGAACTTTTTATAATAAAAAATTTTAATTTTGAATTTTTGGATATTTTATAATTTTTAATTTATTTGTTGATATAAGACAAATTGTGTTTGTTAGCGTGAAGTACAAGTGGTCTGTCACATGGGATTGTCATGCAAACATTGTTAAAAATTAATGTTTTTATCAACATTTCCATTAAAAAATAGTTTGACTCATTTTGAAAGGTTAATAGCCAAATTTAGCTCAAAAAAATAATAAATACCAAATTGAAAAAAATGTAAATGTTAAGGG
>CM025141.1:13450279-13461542 GCA_013467495.1 Gossypium gossypioides
CCGCCTCTCTTTTCCTCTCAATTCCCTGTCCCAGGTTTCGTTTCTCCAAATTCAGGCCCTGCCCTTTTTGCTCTAACTCCGATGCTACCACAAACGAGGAGGATGATGTTTATTTTGACGTTGACGATGATGGGATTGTTTCTTCAGATGATGAGTCACAACCATTGTCTGAAGACGGTGTCTTTATTGAGATAAAAAAGCTTGGAGGGAATTCTCGTAGAATTCGGTCCAAAATTGGGATTGAAGCCAACCTCGATACTGTTTGGAACATCTTGACCAACTATGAGAAGTTGGCTGATGTTATTCCGGGTCTTGCTGTCAGCGAAGTTGTCGAAAAGAAACACAAATTTGCTCGACTTTATCAGGTAAATCATTTATCTCCCGTTTCTTTTCATTTCCTTTTTTATTCTGTCTTCTGTTTATCTAAATTTTAGTTGCATGTGAACTTTGGCAATGTCGTACTTATGTTAATTAAAACTTTTAAGTAAGATGCAAACAAATTTAGGATTTTTAGAACAAAATGAAGGCGTTTCTGGGTTTCTCTAAATATGGGTAGGAATTTTGTTGCACATGTTGAGGGTTTAAATGTGAGTGCCAGTTGCTGGGTGGATCATTTGGAAAAAGAAAAAGGGCTATTTTGAGTTCCTTGAGTCCTACAGAGGGATGAGAGTAGAATGTAAGTACTGGGATTGAGAAGTTCTATTATATTAATCTTTTGATACTCTGGGCAATGAATCCATTTCCTTCACTCCATTACCTTTACTAGGAGTCGGATTGCATTTTGCCCCCTCCACTCAAAAAATGAGCAAATTAGTCCCTCTACATTAAATGAGCAAATTATTCTTTTGTTAAAATTTTCGTTGTTAAAAACTGGTCTTATGAGGTACACAGTGGCAAGCCATGCATAACTCTTTATTATTTCTTCAGCCATACCATTTTTTACCAGTAGAAATTGATGAAAATTTTAACTGAAAGACTAGTTTGCCCTTTGATTTAACATACAATAACTAATTTGCCTTTTTTTTTAGAGTAAAGGGACAAAATGTAATTTGGCTCCTAGTACAGAGGCTTCTATGGTACTTTTACCTTGGAAGTGTGGGCAACCAGCCAAGCACATGTATATAATTTATAAATATTGGTTTATTGATGATACATGTCCCTCAACCTCACATTGCTAATAGTATTCTTTTATATATAATTGCTTGATGTTTTGTCCTTGGGTTGAGTGATTGCCTTCTGTTATCGATGTAATCATTGTGTTACATTCTTTTGACAGATTGGACAGCAAAGCTTGCCATTGGGTTTGAAATTTAATGCTAAAGGAGTTATAGATTGTTATGAGAAAGATCTTGAGATTTTGCCTTCTAGGAAAAAGCGTGAGATTCAATTCAAGATGGTTGAAGGTGACTTCACCATGTTTGAAGGAACATGGTTGATCGAACAGGTAGTGAATTAATTATTCTTAAGCTGTTGTGTACCTTTAAATCTTCTACTTCAGTCTGGTTTCACGAAGTATAAAGTCACAATCTCATTGTTAAAGTTTATAAAAAAAAATATTTAGCTTTTAGAATTTTCAAGGGAAAACCAAGAAAAATTAAACCCGTTTTAGCCCAAATGGTTATTAATGCACCCTTTTGAAAACAGGGGATTTCCACCCGAAAGGAAGCTCTCATTTCCTGCTAAACCGAGACAGAATTTTGATCCATTGGCTCGTGCTATAAGTTTATATCCTCTGCTGCAAATGACTGAACTGTATGATATGATGAATTTGCATTGGCTTTAGGCACAGTTATCACTTGTTTTTCTCTTATCACAAATGCATTTCACGTACACTTTTACTTTTTCAATTTTTGTTGTCCTATTTTATGTTGACGCTGGTGGTCTAGTCCGGGTTTTGAGTGGTGTTTGCCCAGAGTTGTTTTTTCGAACATTTTGCTCTTCAGGGTTGCATCTATCAAGTTGTATGGTATAGCTGGCATAAAGAAATCCTTGCTTAGAAACTTGAGGCTTGGCTTTTCTCGCCATCTTTCTTGTTGGCATCTTTGTATTTTCGCTTCCTTTCTAAGGTCATGCAGCTTAGAGTTTGCAACCAGATTTTTCTGGCTGAATAGGTTGTGTATGTAAGGTTTGAACTTTGAATGATTTAAATATCTATTTTAATGAGTGAATGTAAGGTTAATTATCCAAAGGCTAATGACTTTCTTAATTGATGGGCTCTGCAGTTTAATAAAAGAAAATATGAAGGCGAAGAAGCATCTCTTGGTGAAGAATTTCAGACGACCCTCTGGTATTTAGTTGATCTTAAGCCGAAGATATGGTTGCCTGTTCGCCTCGTTGAGAACAGGCTTTCTATCGAGATAAAGACAAACCTTTTGTCTATTCGTGAAGAAGCAGAGAGAGTGATAAGTGCTTTGAACTCTGCATAAAACTATGTGCTTGGACATCTAATAAACCCAGAAGTATATAATCTACTGAAGATCAAGTTTTTCTATTTTGGATAATTTTATTGAAGATTTAAGTCTCACATTGCAATAATGATACACCTCAAAATTCTAGCTCAACCTTGAAGTTTATGCATTTAAATATGTTTCATTTATTGGGAACCGGATAAATGTAATTTTAAGGACTAAAGATTCTAAATTTCAATGTTCCTACAAAGTGAATACAGTTGCCAATGTTGGGCTTAAATATTCAACAAACTTGGTTGCTGGGCTTCATTGCAAACCGCAATCCTAAGTGCACTGCTTAATACTTTCTATATTACATCTTGGGAGAAAACAGTATGGCAAAAATGAAATGCAAAACAAATGCATGAAAGGTGTAAATAAAACAAAGATCTAAAACTGCACGTTGCTTTTGAAGGACTGACCAAATTGCCAACCGGAAGGTACCACATTAAGAGCGGCTTTAGTCCTTCCGTTGCCGGCTTGGATCTTGAAGGATAAGCTCTGGCCGCTTAGATAGCTTAAGCTCTGCCATTTGGCACCCCAATTTCTCGACATTGCTTCCCATTTATTGCTCCTGGACCCCTTTACCCATACCTTGTTAATCTCTCCAGCACCCCCAACGTTTGATATCAGAACTAGCTGAAAATAGTTCCTTCCGTTGATGGTGAATCTAATGCCCCCACTTCTCCTGCATGTAACCCTGGTAACCACAAGGATTTAAACCGGTGATGTCAGTTACTAATATCGTGATAAAAATGTTACGGTACTTAACTGCGGTTATAAGGGAAGAATCGAATTTCATACTTCCTGTAGAGGATTGGTACAATTCCAGCTTTGTATTTGGCTATGGTCTCAAACGCAGGTTGAGACATGTCGAAGTGTGGTCGGGGAGGATTACACCAACCACCATTGTCACTTGGGAGTGCATAGTTGGGAGGACAGAAGTTGGTGGCGGTGATGGTAATAGATTTACCCTTGACACACCATTGGGGTGCATTTTTAGCATCACAAACTATTCGATAGCAGCCTCCACATGACTTTCCACCATTAAACAAAACTGTGCTAACTGCAGCTGAGTTTGTTCCATAACCATCTGTAAAGAGATTACCATAACCACAAGCTCCTCCTGGGAAAACCAACATGGTAATCAATAATCATCTGTTCAAGATCAACAGCTCTTTTATAGAAAATAAATTATATGAATTGAGATCAGCACAATGGAGAGGAAGAAAAAGTTGTTTAAACTTACCCATTGTACCAGAAGCATCAACCCCACCATAGAATGTTGCATGGGCTGGGAACCAAACTGGAGCAGTTTCTGCTATGTTAAATCTAGTGGAAAAATATAACCCCACAAGGAGTATCGCAGTAGTGAATTGATAGGAACTCTCCATTATTCTATTTCTTTTCTCCCTTTCCTCTAAAAACAAAAGGATTGTTTCTTTTCAATGGTAATGCGCGTAGAGCTAAGAATGAGTTTGATGCAGCAAAGGGAGAATCCTATATATTTATAATCACTGCTGGACCACTAGGTAGTTGATAGAAAAGATTGTTGATGGAATTTTTTAACATTAAGATATCATTGCTCTATGATGATCCATATATGATAGAAATAACCGTAAATCATGATGTCATACGGAAAATCTCATTTTATATTCAAACCCATGTGACAGTAGTTAAGAACCTTGATGCTGCACTTGAGTTTCCAATCTATGCAATCTTGGGGTGAAGGTGAAATATAATATTGTCAAGCTAAATGCATCATCGAATTTTCGTTTTATCAAAAGTAGAAGTATTTAATCATTAATATTGCATTGTTACAATATAACCAAAAAGAAAAGGAATCATCTTGGAACTTCTAAATTCTACAAATGGAATTATTAAGGTAAGAAAAAAATCAACCATCAATTTATCAAAACTGAACTCTGAAAAGATCAGATGTAATACCACAAGACAAACCTTTTATGTCAATTCCTTATATTTAAAAGTTCTAATACTAATTTTATCAACATGTGTGAAAAAAATAAGAGAAATTGGGAAAAAAAGGAGAGAGAAAATTGGGAAGATTACAATCCATATAGACAGATCACTGCATCAAAAAATTATTTAGCTGTTGAATAATATTAATAATAAAGAAAATACACCGACAAGATCCTATTGAGATTAGATCGAAGCAGGCTCTAATTATTATTGGCAATGACAAGTGATTTCCTACTTAATTTCATGGGATTCAGACGGTGCTGGGATTTTTATGTAAATTCAATGTATTATACCATCCGTGGTACTATATAAATCTGCAGTACAGTAGTGCTTCAAATTGTCAAGCAGGCAATATAAAATTACAAGAGGAGTTTAAATAGTTTCTAGGCAGAAACCATATGCTTTAAATCTTGGAATCCATTTCTTAATTTCTGCAACTACGATTTTCAACAGTTACGAAATTCTGCAAGTGCAACCTATATCATCTCCACTCAGATGACTGTTAGATGCAGATTTAGGTTCGAACATGAATATGTTGATATATGACTTTCAAAAACAAAAGGATTATACCTTCTATAGGCATATCAAAAAATGGAAAGTTCAAAAACGTAGACTGCTACTAAAGAATCAAAGTCAACTAACCCATAATTAATCCATGTTTATACAGGTTTTGTAGCAGCAGTTACATTGCAATGCAACCATCATGAATCTGCAATTGTTGTAGCCTTATTTTTATATAAGAAAAACAGGCAATAAATATATATTCTATGGTTGATAAGTACAACCATATATCATGGCATGTCTTAAGGGACATACATCTATCTAGCACATGGGTGATACCATGCCATCTCTTACTAAACTTTTCATCTAAAAAAATTGCTCACACGTGGCTTCACGTTCATGAATTTAATTGGTTGGTAAGGGAAATTGTATTTAATTTTTATTACTATAAGAAAGAAAGTGAAATCAAGAGGGCTACCTTTCAAAGAGGCTTTTACATTGTAAATTCTATCTACCAAACAAGTAATTAAGAATGGGATACCTTAGGCATGTATTGATTTTCATCATATTAGCTGATATCAAGAAAGCATATAAAAACAGCAGCGAATGGATTTAATTATTATTCCAACCAGAAACTACTAAAAAATCTGGAAACCATCTAACCTCAACAAATCACTGAACTTCTATGTTCAAGAACAAATGTACATGGAATTTGAAATGGAATACAATACGAGAATTTACCTTTCAAGAATCAAATATAGGATTCTGAAGCAAAAAACGAGCATTATTCAACAGAGCACTAGCCTCCTCGTTTGATGCATCTACTAACCTCAGTTCCTTGATCTCTTCCTGCCATTTCTTCATCTGCTCGCTATGTATCCTAAAACAAAACCATAAATCTAAATTTAGAAAGAAAAAAAAGAAAGAGTCTCATCCATCTATAGATTATAGAATAGAAAATAGTAGTAGTATCCCACAGTATCAGCCGTTGTTCAAATTCATTGCTCAGTTCCTTGAACATTGTCTCCCTTGATTCCAATAGCTCCGAAACCTCCATAAGTTAAATGAAAACAAATAGTTATATAATTTATGAACAACTGCGTATATAAACCAGAAAGGACTGTGATTAATAATGCTTATGGTTGCCAATTGTGTAAAGTGCTCGATCCTTTCAAGAATATGAGAGATATTCAGTTCCATTTCTTCTAATCCAACAAGGTGTGTCTCAGATTGTTCTTTCTCTGTTACTTCCATAACATTTCCATTGCTAATTTGATATTAATTTGATTGATAAACAAAATAAAAATCAAAAGAGGCTTTACGTTCGGTTTCATGCGTGTCCTCAAAGCTTCATTCCTTTCACTTTCCATCTCAACGCCATCATGAAATCCAGCAAACAAAACAGATTGAAAAATATTCCTCTTAATAAAACTCACCGAACAAATCATAGAGAAAAACTTACCTGAAAGAGAGAGCAAGATAGAGTTTGGAATTTGGTAAGACACTCGGTTTTTTCAAATTCGAAAATCAGGAATGCGCGCGAATTTTATGAAATTTGGGTTTTAAATTGGGTACAGTGGTAAAACGGGTCGGATCCGAGGGATGGTCCGCAAGAAAGATTATGATTGGGCCTTTTTAAGGGCGAAGAAGGAGATTTACTTTTGTATTTTTGTGGGTTAAAATTCAAACCTAACCCATTTAAAAATAAAACTAAAATCCAAAGTTTAGTACAAAACTAATCTTCAACCAAAGGTATTTGACCTTTGCTTTCTTATTCTTCTATTTAATCATATCTTCGGCTTTATTTTTTCTTTTCGTTTGGACTTTTAATCAATAACGACAAATCTTGATTATATTGGTTATGGGTTTGATTTCATCATCAATGTCTTATAATAAGTAAACGTATAATTACATATAATTGCAAATATAGTAAAAAAAAAGAAAGAATATACGAATGGCATAATTGCATTAGTTGTTGGATTAAATTGGTGACACAAATTAAAGGAGGTAAATGTGATGGAAAAAGGAAAAGGAAAGGAAAATTGTACTGAAAAGGAGTTAGCTTGAGTTTAATTCCCTAGACACTCATGCACTCTACAGTCCTATGTTCACACTTTGGAACTTTACCCAATCTTCTGTCTCCATCTGTTTTCTAAGTTCTTCTCTTTGACGGTTCATTTCGTTGTTACCTTTTACACTTCTGCAGTTCCCCAGTTTCACACTTCAAATCAAATTCCTTCTACCTTTCGAGTTCCAGCCCGCCCATATCTCCATATCTCCATGTTTAAATTCTCGCTTCACTTTTCAGCTTTTCCCTGGCCAACCCTTACAGCTTCTTTCTTTTCATTTTTTATTCCTTTCGTCGTTTGAAACTTGAAACGGAAACCTCCATCAGGGCAGCAGAAAGATGCCACCCGCACCCAAGTTTCAAAAACATCGTCTTTCACTTATTACACTGCTCTTCTCTGTTCTTGCTAGCCTATTGGTGTGCAAGGCAGTTAGTTTGGCAGCTGTTTTAAGTGATAAAGATGCTTTACTGCAACTCAAATCTGCTATAGTTGAAGACCCACTAGGGTTCACTTCTAGTTGGAACCCAAATGATAAAGACCCTTGCCTTTGGCATGGTGTCTCTTGTGACCCACTTGAAGGTCGAGTCATCACCCTTAATCTTTCCTCTAACCTCAATTCTACATGTTCTGTACTTCAACTCTCTGCATCAAAAACAGCAGCAGTGAAAGGTGATCAAGTTAGAGGTAATTTTACTTTGCTATATCCTTGTTTGCATGTTGGTGTTGATGACAATATTTCATTTGTTGGATTGAGGGGTAGGTTATCTCCTGCTATTGGCCACCTTACAAAGCTTAGAGTTTTGTCACTTGGGTTCAATGAATTCTTTGGTGAGCTGCCTTTAGAAATGGGAAAGCTTAATCTTTTGGAAGTTCTTGATTTAGGTTTTAATGCTTTTCATGGTCCTATACCAGCCGCCTTAAAGAAGTGCACTTCATTGAGGGTTATTAATTTATCTGGGAATCAATTGAATGGAACCATTCCTGCAATTTTTGGGCCGATTACAAGTTTTCAAGTTGTTGACTTTTCTTTCAATAAATTGAGTGGTGAAATTCCAAATGAGTTAGGCGAAAATTGTGGGAGTCTAATGCATCTCCATCTTGCAAGTAATGGGCTTTCAGGTTCAATTCCGTCCAACTTGGGTAACTGTGGTGAGCTCAAGTCTTTGATACTGTCTTCTAATATATTGCAAAATGATATTCCTTCAAGTCTTGGTAAACTCGGGAATCTTGAAGCGTTGGACTTGTCCAGGAATTTCTTGAGTGGACTTCTACCGCCGACTTTGGGGGATTGTAAGCAGTTGAAATTGCTTGTGTTGAAGAACAAGAATGGTCCTCTGTTTTCAAGAAAAGGCTCCAGCTTTATATTTCATCAAGAGGAGTACGGGGAGGGAGATTACAATTTTTTTGAGGGTGAACTACCTGAGAGTATTGTTAAACTTTACGGTATCCATGTCCTTTGGCTGCCAAATGTGAATTTGGAAGGCATTTTTCCGCAGACTTGGGGGTCATGTTCTAACTTGAAAATATTGAATGTAGCACAAAATTTCTTGACTGGACAAATACCTGCGTCCTTTGGTAATTGTAAGAACTTGTATTTCCTTGATTTGAGCTCCAATAACTTGTCTGGTTCGCTTCCAGCTGCAATTCCTGTTCCATGCATGGTTGTATTCAATATCAGCCAAAATTCCTTGTCTGGGAACATTTCAAGATTTTCTCATGGTGAGTGCTCTAATGGTTCCCTGAATTTGTCAATGTCATATATGGACCTGGTTGGATTGTACTCTTCTTTCTTTTATAGGAATGCTCTCATAAATGTTGGTTCTGGTCCTTCCCCATTTTCGTTGAGTGAATTTGTTGTATTGCATGATTTCAGCAGGAATCAGTTCACTGGCTCAGTTCCTCCATTTATTATTTCTTTATATACTTTGTCTGCTAAGCTGAATTATGGTTTCTGGTTGAATGGGAACAATTTTGAAGGTAATCTTTCTGTATATTCTTTTGATCCTTGTCTAAGGTTGGATGGTTTGATCTTTGATGCTAGCAACAACAAAATCGTAGGTGAACTTCCTTTAAACATGGGTCACACTTGCAAATGCTTGAAAATTTTGAGTTTAGCGAGCAATGAATTTGTTGGCTCAATTCCTACATCATTCACTGACATGGTTTCTCTGCTTAAGCTTAACCTCAGTGAAAACAGATTGCGAGGTCCTATTCCGTCATATATTGGAGAGATGAAGGAGATAAGGTACCTCTCGCTTTCTAATAATAACTTTTCAGGCGCGATGCCTTGGGATTTAGTTCAACTGTCATCGTTAGAAGTTTTGGAGCTTTCTTCAAATTCTCTCTCAGGAGAGATACTACCTGATTTGGCTGAGCTCAAGCACCTTAGTGTTCTGCGGTTAGATCATAACAAGCTCACTGGGCGGATACCATTTGGCTTTAGTAACATGACTGCACTTTCAGTGTTCAATGTTTCTTTCAACAATTTGACTGGATCTATCCCTCTGAATTCGATTTCATTAAATTGTGAAAGTGTGAAAGAAAATCCTAACCTTCAGCCATGTCGCACTGATCAATCATCCTCTGAATTGGAGCGACGTCACTTTGGAAATATTTCACAAGGAGGCCGTTTTCCCAGGGAAAACATACAAAAAAATCGCAGTGAGTTCAATCAAATAGAAATTGCCTCCATCACGTCGGCTTCGGTAATTTTTCCTGTCCTCGTAGCATTGATTTTCTTCCTTGTATGCATGAAGAAATTCGCATGCAATGCTGTATCGGATCATGTATCGGGGAGAAAAGAGGTGGTAACTTGCAATAGTATCAGCATACAGCTGACATATGAAAATGTTGTTAGGGCCACAGGTTGTTTCAATCTCCAAAACTGCATTGGTAGTGGAGGTTTCGGAGCTACATACAAGGCTGAAATAGTTCCAGGAGTTGTGGTTGCGGTGAAGCGGCTGTCATTGGGTAGGTTTCAAGGTGTTCAACAGTTTGCTGCTGAGATCAAGACTCTAGGGCGGGTGCAGCATCCGAATCTTGTAACTCTTATAGGTTACCATGTTAGTGAGGCGGAAATGTTCCTGATCTACAACTACTTGCCTGGTGGCAATTTGGAAAATTTCATTCAGGAGCGCTCAAGGAGGACTGTGGAATGGAGGATGCTACACAAGATTGCTCTGGATATAGCATGCGCCCTTATGTACTTGCATGACGAGTGTGTTCCTCGAGTATTGCACCGTGACATCAAGCCAAGCAACATTCTTTTGGATAAACACTTCAATGCATACCTATCTGATTTCGGCCTTGCTAGGCTTCTTGGCACATCTGAGACTCATGCAACTACTGATGTTGCAGGAACTTTCGGATACGTTGCGCCCGAATATGCCATGACATGCCGTGTCTCTGATAAGGCCGATGTGTATAGCTATGGTGTTGTTGTTTTGGAGTTATTATCCGACAAGAAAGCCTTGGATCCATCTTTCTCTTCCTTTGGAAATGGTTTCAACATTGTGACATGGGCGAGCATGCTTCTAGCTCAAGGACGAGGATGTGAATTTTTCATGGCCAGGCTATGGGATTCAGGGCCTCAACATAATCTAATCGAGGTGCTTCATTTGGCCGTAATGTGTACAGGTGAATCTCTTTCATCCAGGCCTTCAATGAGGCAAGTTGCCCAAAGGTTGAAAGCCATTCAACCTCCCACATCTTAAAATGCCTCTTCTGTAAGTCATCAGTGCCATTGATTAAAGGGGGAGAGTTAGGACTATGATTGATGTCCAATTAATAGCTCCTATATGCCTTTCTTAATGCAGCACAGGCAAATTGTCATTTTCTTTTATCTTCAGCCTCAGCTAAATTATACATGCTCATGCTTGTATTTTAAAATATTCTTCAATATTTTATTTAAAAATGATACGAGAAATTTCAATTTAGTAAATATTGGTACGTCTACATTCATACAACACCGTATAACACAACTTTGAGAAATTAAACTCATGTATATTCAATAGAATATATAAAACTTAAATTAGATGACGGAATAAAAAATTAAAAGCATACCTAAAACATAATGTTTGGATCATTTTTCATTTCCAAAGTTATCCCATATTCTTGTTTTTAACTAACTTTAACATTCAACTATAATTCAATTTAAAAAGTTTGATTTAAGCAATTTATAAATTTCCTTATAATTTATGTTGATTTAAATTAAGTTTTACAAATAATTTATATTAATTACTTAGAAAAGCATTTAAATTTTATATA
>CM025141.1:13467431-13479198 GCA_013467495.1 Gossypium gossypioides
ATAAATATATATTCATAAATTGAATTATTATCATTTATTCATTTTTATTTTGTTTTATTTTAAATACTATCTTATAATTATATTAATTATTAATGTCTATTTAATATAAATTCAAGGCTTTTTCGAGTTTTGGATGGGATCTATCTTGGGCTCAATCCATCTTGGATTTTGATTATTTTGGGCTTGTAACACCCTATACCCAACCCGATCACCGAGTTTGAGTTACAAGGTGTCACATTCGTTGTCGAAGCAACTACAATCAATTCATAATTCAATTTATAACATAAAATATCCCAATATAAGTTAAACATGTATATAAAATGTTTCGTGTTCATTTTCAGGTCTTACACGAACTTACGAAAGCTCTATTGCTAACCCGAGGTCAAATTATGACCAAATTGTAATAATTTCAAAACATCAAGGGTTTCTCGTCGTGATGCAACATACTGAGTAGGTCTCGTTGTGACCTTGAATACACATCGTAGCAACGTGATTCTTGGGCTGCTCATTGTCACAACATTGAGGATATGTTGTTGCGACGTGACATACTATTTCCATAAAAATCAACATGATAAAAGTTTGGGGAGACCTGTAATAATACTTTGCATTTCAACTACAACTAAAACAACAATATGCCAATTGCATTCAAGCTAAAATATGCCAAAATGATACTCCAGAACAACATCGAGCAACCAAGTTTTAAATTCAACCGTTTTCAATACAAAACTGACTTAAACCTTAGGTGCATGCCATATACTAATCAAAAGAGAACTTTACAAACTTTTCTGAGTCGGGGATCGCTTGCTAGACGCTGGATCAACTGCTAGAATTATCTAAACTCTATTATACCTGGGTACAGAGAAAGCAAACCGTACGTTGAACAATTACGCTCAATGGTAATTTCCATAATTCAGGTTACAAAAAAAGCATGATCAATATAAGAATTCAATTAAGATATACTACAATTCAACTAAAACAATTTATGTATTCAATATAAGAATTTTATTCTCCTACAACATTCCATTTGATAATCCAACTAACATTTATAACATTCATTATATTTACAAAGATGTAACATATCTAATTCAATTACTTACATATACATTTATGTACCAATATGGTGTTTAATCTCATTTACATTCATATTTTATATGACTTAATAAATTCACATTATCATCTATAGGCACATATGCTCATTCATTCACTATGCCCAACATTTCATATCACATTTCTATCATTTTCAAGCTTTTAAGCTCTTTTAACACAATCGATACCTAGTGCATGTTTTTAGCCATTTGGCATGGTCTTTCACATGCTATCAAATATCACATTTCTTTTCTATCAACTATATAGCCAAATTATATTTATATAACCCTATTAACCCAACTCGGATTAAGAAGTCTAGCTACATAAGATGAAAGACAATAATAACACATGCAATTAAGAAGTCTAGCTAGCTAATCACTAAGTATTATATTATGACAAGTAATCATTCAAAGTTAATTATACTAAACTACACTTAGGAGGACTAAATTGAATAATAGTCAAAAGTACACAAATATCACTTCAATTAGATAAAGTGGTCAGTTGATGTCCGTGTTTCTAGTCAATTATTTGATTAGGAATCTAAATTGTTTAAACTCCTAATTGGTCCAATTTTACTTTTCGGTCACTATTGTACCCAATTAGATGATTTAGTCTGGTTTATCTCTTAATCTCATCAAACTAAATCGAGACAATCAAATTGGTTTGCAATAGGCTCTCCTTTCGGTCTCACCAATTTAAATGTTCACCTAAAGGCATCAATTCTAGGTTTTGAAGTCTATTCAATTTAGTCCATGACCCTAAAATTAACCATACAACATTTCTATCAACCAACCACACAAGATTTAGTGCCTATTTGTCATCAACATGCAAATATCAATTAATTTCATGCTTAGATGATTCATCAAAGAAAACATAAAAAGGGAAAGGTTTAGAAGTTTTAGTGACTCATATGAGAGTTTTTGTTAAAGATGATAGCAACAAGAAAGGTGATGAAACCACAACAAAAGATGATATTTTTGCACTTCTAAAAGCCAACAAGAATATAATTTATTGATTACTTTAAAGAGAACTCAAAATAACAAAAGAAAGTTGTGTATCTTAGTACAAGAATGCTAAAGCTACAGTAAAAATGAAGAAATTAACAGCCAATAACTGACTAAGCTAAGAAATGAAAACCTAGAAAACTAAAAATGGTGAAAGGAATAAAGAGAATACCCAAAAAGATACAAAAGAGCCTCCTTTATGTTTGGCATCAAATGACCTTTAATACAACAAATTCAATAACCCCAACATTTGACAAAAATGCCCTTAGAGATTAGGAATTGACTTAGGTAGTTGTTGGACACAAAATTGCCCTTGTATAATTTTTTGCCTCGTCAAACTTCAATGTTGCAACAACCAGGCTTTGGTTTCGCTATATTCTTGGAAGTAGGTAAAATCTTAGCTTGAAGATTTTTGATGTTGCGACATAGCCTAGCTAGTGTCATGACATCCTCGATAGTGGCATTAGGCTCCTTCACTTCAACCATCGACTTGGAGTCCCGACCTCGAAGGCTTGTAGTCAAGTCATCGAGGTTCAGTGTCGCGACATAGCATGACTAGTGTGGCGACATCCTTGCTAGACTACTCCAGGTTGGTTTTTCATTGAAGTTTTGCTCCCCTAAGGTGATAAAGGGTTAGTGTGGCGACATCCTAGCTTTAGTGTTGTGACACCCACGACAGTTGGTGTTTTCCTCGAGGTTTGGCCATAGTCATCTCCCTACATAAACTCAATTCAACCATGAGACTCCCAATGACATAGTTTTGCCAATTTGGGTTTTAAAAGGAGTAAGAAGTAAGAAAAACTATTATTACCACTAAAAAAAAAAACAACAAAAATATTGAAAAGACTCATAAACTGCTCGAGAACAAACTCATCAAGCGTTCAAGAAAGCCTAATTTGAAATATCAAATTACGACAGATTAGTGACTTGTGTAGTTTGTTGTGTTTATGCTTAGGTTGAAAGGATTTTTTAGTTTGGGTTTGCAACATTCTCAGGGATAACAGTGGAAGAATGAGCAATGGTGGTTCGGTCCACATTTACCGCACCAATTGTTTATACAAGTGTTCAACAAGGGAGAGTTAGGGAGGAGAAAATGGTGGTGATTGGAAGTCGATTCACCTATGACAGATAGAGAGTTGGAATTGGAGATTGGGAGAGGAGAGGAGAGGAGGAGAGATTGGAGGAAAAAGAGGGGAGATACTTGGGAAACACTTAGGTTTTCTTGGGGAGGAAGAAAGGATCCCTTGTCTTTCATGCTCTGGGGTATATATAGAAGGTACCCATTGTTTGGTCGTGCCAGTTGTCGGCTAGGTGGTAGGGCTGTTACATGTCAATTGCCACCATGTGTAGTACTGTGTGGTCTTGCTCTAACATTCTCCTTATTAAGGTTGTACAAGATTGTTACGTCTTAATGGTCCCCATGGAGGGCCCGTAGCGGATGGTTTCTAAGAAGGCTCAAGTGAGATTAGAGGGTTCGTCGCAGATGGTCTTGAATGGAAGATCACCCCAGAGGATCCTAATCTAAGGTTTATTCATATGTCGCATCCAAAGAGGGGGTCCTTATCAAATTGTACCATGTTTTGTCATGTGTGATTATTGGGTAGAGATATAACATATATCAAAAGGTAATTTAGTAATTTCACAACTGAGTTGATGTTATGTTGGCCCGTTAATAAAAATATATATAGATAATTGTACTTATTTACTCATATTCAAATAATATAAGACTAAATTGCCCCACTATTTATTCCGTAATATTATCATTTGGCAAAATAAAATTCTAAAAAACAAATTAATGGAATAATTTACACTGCATCTCCCAATAAATCAACCTCACCAACAACTTATTCATATTTTTCCCGCTGATAAAAAAAAGTACTAAATTATTGTTCCATCCTTAATTACAGCATTTTTTACCACTACAGTAATTCCTGATCGAATATAGAATCCCTCAGATGGTCTATCTGCCTCTTCCACATTCTGCAGTTCATCCAAAAATATATATATATAAATACTATAGCCATCAACCACATAAGCATAATCAATTAAAAAAAAATGCTAATACATAAATTAGTCCCCGAACTATATATCTTGGGATGATTTTGTACTTTAAAGAAAAAAAATCACAATTGGATATTTAAACTTTATTTCAGTCAAACAAATTAATCCAATGGATTAACAATGCTTACATCCTTGTTTGCAATGACAACATTTTTTCCAATTCTTGTATTTGTGTCTATTATACAATTCCTGCAGGATAAAAGTAGCAATAAGCAAGCATCATAAAGAAATTAAAACTAAGATGTTCTAGGACCTAAATGTTGTAACTGTAATGCATATCATATCATATAAGATTCTCTCATAGTATGTATCTGTGAAGACACCGTTAAAAGGAAACTTACATGATTTTAGTATTTCTGCCAATGCCTAATGGAATATTGCCCTCTGATATACAGGATGCTATTTCTGCCTCAGTTTGGTAATGGTCAGCACCCATCATCAATGTATCCTGAAAACTCTCATTTAAGTTAGAGATTTGCTGCTGGCTGCTTCCATTGGTTCCATTAAAAGTGGTCATACTCAAAGTTTGAGGATTTAAACTGGTAGTAAGAGGAATGATATGACATGATATGATGCAACTGTGTAGAAGATGAAATTTCGCCACCCAAGGTTAAGGGATTGTAAGAGCTATAATGCTGTGAAGTTATAGGAAGCTTATGAATGAATGAATAAGAAATGTAAAAGTTACCTTCAGCTCCACCCCATATTCCAATCTTGAGCGAATTCCCACGATGGAATGTTTGACACTGCATTCTCTCAAGAAGCAGCCATGTGAAATTATGGAGTCCACGACCTACAAGAAGCAAGGGTAACTTCATGATCATTATATTTATATGAATCGAGTTAGCCATGCCAATTAATCAGACTCGAATTCAAAACGAAATTATTACCCGGCACTGCTCTATTCTTGATGGAGGTAGATACCGAGGAGAGGTGAAGATTGGCTTTAGGGGATCATAGAAGTGAAACTTGGGGGGCTTCGAACATGGAGACAACAAGTTGCAGCTTGTTAAGTCCTAACACGGTCGGATAAGGAATAACTGCAGGGATAGTTGAAAAGAGGACTACCTTATCTGTGAGGGCCAAATTTGCATCAAAAAAGGATTTTATGGTTCCAATATCTTCCCAATAGCCATCAAACAAATATGCCTGCCATTTACAAATAACTTAAACTTGGGGGCTCCACTACGAACAAATTGTAAATGGCAAGTTTTAACTTTCAAGTAAAAGTGATCCCTGATTATCTTTTGATACTCTACCTTAACATTGTAATCTTTCATAGCCATTGGAATGATTTCAGATCCAAAATCATTGGCTTCTGGATAATGCCACCTGAAGAAGCAAAAATAATACAAAGAAAGATCATCTCTTGTTGCTGCACAAACTTAAGATTACCACCATATACACCAAAATGGTCCATCTTTCACATCTAAAATAAAAACAATCATCTCTTAAACAACATGATGCATTGTTGATCGGAGAAGAACAATAATAGTATATCTTTCCTAATTGAATCAAATCAGAACATTGAAGCAGTTTATAGTAGATCTTTTGCAGCTTAAGCCTTCATTACCTGAGTAGTTTCAGTAGAACATCTGTTTTGAATAAATATATACCCATTGATGCAATGTATGGTGTTTTCTTTGCATCTTGAGCTGTTAATCCGAGAAGAGTTGTATCGACTTGCTGTTACGGTAAGAAGTATCAATAATCAATTTAAGAGTTAAGAGTTAAAACAAAATTTATGCATTAGAACAAAGGACAAGTACCAACCATTGACCTCAAACTTTCACCCTTAGGTTTCTCTAGGAACTGCCTAATCCGTCCATTTTCATCAATCTTCAGCAATCCAAAATCAGAGGCACGACTGCAGGATAAGAATACAATTTATTTAACCAGGAAAAAGAAAAAGCGAAAGATATGTTTGAACCAATTTCTTGTATTGCAGTTCATTTTACAGGTACTTTATAATCTTAGACCAGGCAAGAAAAGTTAACTAAAAACCTGACAATTTGTTGTTCATATTCTTCGGTCACTGATAAACAATTTGTTGTACAATACTCAATGTCAACTCTGACAATGCAGTTTCTAAAATATACAGTTTCTAAAATCATTACTGTAACTGAGCAATAAATTTTTTTCTAAATTATCTGTTTTATAATTACCTTTCATCCACAGGGAGACATGAAACAGATATGTCAGCACCAGAATTAATGTGCTTCTGCAATAGAAATTGACATTAATAAAGCCTACGAATTAATGTAAAAGACAAAATTGCAAGGTGAAGAATCAAGTGGGCAGCTGTAGTTCACCTGCAAGAAGTCCATGTAATCCATTCGGTATAGATGATCGCCAGATAATATCAGAATGTTCTCAATATATCTGTGTTTAGCATCCTGCAATGGTTACCACAAATTTACACAAAATTGGTGAACTCAAGAATTGATGTATAATATACATATCACAAGGTAGCATAAAACTCTTCCGCACTTATCTTATGACTTGTAGAGCACAGACCAATTAGGAAGGAGGAAAATCTAAAAAAAAACAAAAAAGGACATACAAGCTTGTCATACCTCAAACAACCATATGAACTGTCTTACAGCATCTGCTGTACCCTGGAACCACTTCTTTCCTGATTCACCTGATGTTTGTGTAGCTGCTAATACCTAAGGCAAAACAAGGAGCAGAATTAGAAGCATATGTAGCAGAGAGCGAGAGACATGAGAGGTCTCATAATGTTTAATCTCTTTAACGAAATGTTGAAAGTTCCACGTTATACAATCATCCTCACTAACCCACCAGCAATAATGCAATAACAGAGTTTGGAACGTTGATCTGGTTCTAGAAGATTAATCTTACGACTTCAGAATTGTTCAACCTACCTCAACAAACCCATCACCGAAGGTCACACCATTGCCCGAATTATAAGTCCGAGAAATGTGGCGGTTTAGAGATTGAGAATTGAACTGGGTGAGGATGTAAATCTTGTTAATCCCACTATTGATGCAGTTACTCATTGGGACATCGATCAGCCTATAACATCCCCCAATGGGAACCTAATAGATCGTGTAGTGTATCAAAGAAAACAAATGTTACAAGTATTTAGCCAAATCTAATAAAAAATTTAAAGGTGGCATAAACCATGTCAACTTAGCTTACAGCTGGCTTGGCCCTTGTTCCAGTAAGGGGAAAGAGCCGTGTTCCAGCTCCACCCCCTAATATGATAGAGGCAACAGTCTTGGGATCTGCCTCATGTTTCGGATAAATGTTCGCCCGGAAAGCCTGGATTGCACGTTTAGGATTGGAGAAACACCCGAATTCAATGATCATAACACAAAAGAGAACTGCCAACTTAAGAATCTGCATAACGCACAAAAGAGAAGGAAGTTACCATGAAGTCTTTGGTAACATCAGCTAGAACAGCAGAGGTGGAACATCTTTTGGTTGCAGAACATTTCCTCCTAGAAATGTCGAGTTTTCCGAACCGAATACCAGAAATTGCACTGTTGCATTGCCCAATTCCCACTGCATTACTAAAGAATGAAGATGACAGAATCTTGTCGTGGTGGGATGGTGGCAGCTTTGATGATGGAACACAGCAAGAACCCAACATGTTTTGGTTGCAATGTGCTAAACAGAAATTCTTACTATTAAAGATTTCTCTTGTTTAAGGAAAGAATATAAAGCTCAAAGAACAAGCCTTTTTCTTGACACTTGTTCAGTTCAGTTTGTTGCTCTTCTTTGTTATCTTGATGACTGCTCAACAATATGAAAAAGTAAGAAAAATCAATATCTTGAGAAATGGAACATTGCTTACCTAAATTTGGATACCGATGTTCCCAATCTCGAGATTAAAAATAAGCAGAAGCCGACCACATAACATTTTATGCTATCTAGATCATAAAATATAAAGCAGAAAGCTTGAAGAGGAGCTTACACATTCTTACTAAATTAAACAATTACATTATAAAAATGAAATAATAAAAATAATGGGAAATTTAATTAGATGAAACATGATGTCGACCAAAGGGCAAATTTGACAAAGTTCCATCGAGACAAATTAATGCCTCCTTTATAGGGTCAACATTAGAATTTAGAAGCACAGAAGAAGGAATGAAATAAATATATAAAAATTGCCTCAAAATGGAGCAAGGAATGGCTCCAAGAACAAGATGAATACCCATCATCACCGACTTTATTTCTCCTCCAAAGAAAAAACCCAGTTTAAGTTTTCGAGATTCCTAAAACACGTAGAATAAAAGCCTTTACCATTTTTATAAGCTAATTATAATATTTTTTTTATAAAAAAAATATGCTCATTGCGGACATTTAAAAAATATAAGCGGTTTCCCCCCTCTTCAGGTTTCTTTCTTACATGTGCATAAATCAAATATTATATCGTGAAAACCCATTTTTTATAACCAAATTGTTTCTTCTTCTATAATCAAAAGAGAAGAAATAAATAAATAAAAACAATCAATAACTTTAACAGTTAGAAAGATACCACCATAGAGAAAAAATGGGAAGATTTGGTTTCCCTGTGAAAGACACCAACAGTGAGCTTTATAGCATTGGGATGATGAAGAAGCAGTTTTTTGTAATGCATTTTAATCATCAGAAAAAATCGGAAACCAGAGTCAGGTTTCAGGTTTTCATCAGAGAGGGACTGGAGAATACTGTGGGTTATGTCATTAAGAATTACTGAGAGTTCGAAGCAGTTAGCTAACGGCTCAGGATTACCCGGTCTTTTCATTTCTCGCTCAACCAACTGCCAAACTAACCATTTCTTTTTTACTATTTTTTTTTAAATGGGTTAATATACTATTTGGTACCTTAGTTTGGTTTCAATATTCAATTTGGTACCTAAGATTAGCTTTAATGTTCATGTGGGTACTTGAGTTTTTTCAATTTGATACTCAAGTGTTTTTTCTTTATTTAGTCTGGGTACCAAATTAGAGATTGAAGCCAAATTCAGGTATTAAATTGAGACAAAAAAATTGAAGTACCAAATTGAACATTAAAATTAAATTTAGATACCAAATGGTGTATTAATTTTTTTGAGTAATGCATAAGATATTTATTTTTTCAAAAGAGGTGTTAGGTTTTTCGTTAGAAAATATTGTATGAAACAGGGATTTCAGATCATTTATGTATGAAACATCTATTTATTTTTTTGACTGTAACAAAGGAGGCATTTATGTTTAGAACCATAAGAAATGGTTTTTATTATACCAAGGAAGTAATTACATTTTTGTTCCTCGACATGTTATTTAAGATTCCCTGTTCATAGGACCCAAGAATTTAAACTTGAATGCATTTACACTGTTCCCCAAAGGTTGGTTTGATTCTTTTGAACTACTAGTTCTTATATCGATACCTGTTCTGAGTGAATTGGTGAGGTCTGATGTGTTTTTGGCTTGAGACTTTCTTCGCTTGTAAGTCAATGGAAGGGGAAGATCATACTTAAGCCTCTTTGAAACACTAGGTTTATTTGTCTTCTCTGAATTTTCAACATTAAAATCACTTGGGGTCTTTATTTGGTTGGGAAAAGCCATAAACTTTTCCAGCATGCGATCTCCATTTCCTTTGTGTGTCTTTCCCACGTCAAAGTTCTTCCACAAATTCTCACCACCCAATTTGTGTCTCTCTGAATCAGCAAAGTCAACTTCCTTGCTTCTGAAAGTACAACCCTGGTGATTTAACATACATCCAGATCGCTCAGGATTCATTTTGCTACCAACAATGTTCTGCCATAGAAACGATGACCCGCTAAAACAACCTGCATTTCCCAAGATTGTACGTTCGGGTTTGGGGTCCCGTAAAACTTGGGCACCAACAAGCAATGCTGTTTGTGACCTTCTTGAGCACACTTTTGATAGCGGTGGGAGAACAGAAGGAACTTTGGTTACTGCTTTCAACAGAACCTTTGGCACTGATAGACATTGTTCCGATTTGTCACCTACAACCAACTTCTGATTGTGGTTGTGAATTGCATTACTGCCGGAAGTGTTAACCTTCAGAACACCCTTTGTGCTGTAGTTTGGAGCAATAATAGTCATTCCATCGGCAGATGGACTGGCAACAATGTTTTTTGTACTAACAGTTTCCCAAGTCTTCATTCTCTTTGGCAAATGGCACATGACTGAATCTGAGTTAGCATCCTCATTTAACAGATATCCATCACTTGGCACGGCATTAAGGTCAAGCAAATTGGAATCCCTGCAACTCCTCCTTGTTCTCCACATATAAAGTCTTTCTTCAACACCAGTGCTCACATTACATTCATCCCACAACCTTTTCATGTCTGTGAACATTTGTGCCATTTTGTCATGATAAGATCTTAACGTGTGGTAATATTTTCTCCTCTCAAGAAACTGCAAGGACTCTCTGAGACAACAAACCTTGGGAGGATAAAATCCACCTTTCAATCTTTTGAAAAATGTATCCATGGGATTCCCGAAATACAAATCACTACCACCGAAGAGCTCTTTCATGGTCAACCAAAAGGTCCATTCATCCATATCTGGAAGATAGGCTGATAAACAGAACCTGTCTTCCTCTGTCAAGCATGAGTTCCATGTTTCCAATGACAATATCTCCCTCAAATCAGGTAGATCAAAGAGTTCATACGGTATACTACAAATCTTACCTTCCACCATGCACAGTTCACAGTTAATTCCCTCCAAGTCACAGTCATCGAGATCCTTACCCGAGTCTGCCCCATATACATGGTTATCTTCCTTTCCCTTGCCTTCATCTTCTAATGAGCCAGGAATGGGAACCTGACAACTATTATCCCCTGATTTCCAAGGGCAAATCTTTGTTATGCCCATTGAAACCAGTAGGATATTTGGTCTACAGAATAGTCATATGGAGATGCCAAACAAGAAGCAAAAACTTGATTCACTAACGAAATGTACCTGCAAAGCACAAAGTTTTTTTAGGGGAAAAAGAAAAAGGGTATAAGAGCAAGAACATGACATCCCAATTATAAATCTAATTTGACTTAGATCAAAACCAGCAGCATAGCTACCACAACAAACAAGAACAACATAAACATAGTCAATTTTTCACAACAATAATCCAGTGCAAAATACATATCTAATACACAGTTCATTCCAGTTAAGGGAAAAGAAGAAAAGAAAGAGAAGGCAGCAAAAAGAAGACACTGAACAGATTTACAACAACAGGATCATAAATTCTTCATCTAGAGAAAATCAATCAAGTACCATGAGAGATAAATAAGATAAAACAGATGGAAATTTCAGTAAAAAGGGAAAAACATTAAAAGCTATCAAGTACAGAAGCAAGCAGCAGAGATCAAAGCATAACAACAGCTAAAGAATTATTTCATGTTTAACTATAAGAAAGAAAGAGGAAGACTCACTGAGTAGTAGGAAAGCGAAAGAGATGAAGCAAAATTGCATGAGAAAACAAAAAAGGGAATTCAGGTAAAGGGGAAAGAAGGGAACAGTAAAGGAGTGCGTGTGTGAATCAATGTAGGGAAATAACAGTGATTTAGTTTTCTTTTACGTTTGGTCGCATTTCATAGAGAAAAGGAAATGGCGAAGCAAAAAGTAAAGAAAAAAACAGGAGGATTCATTTCAATATTA
>CM025141.1:13538188-13557284 GCA_013467495.1 Gossypium gossypioides
TTAGTGGTAGTTATTATTATTTTTAAACATATGTCATATATTAATAAAAGAAATAAAATTCTTAAAACTTAAAAGATATTTTAAAAGAAAATTTAAAACATATTTTTGTAAATTTTGTAAAATCTAATTCTAGAATTAAACTATTTCCAAGAAAGCTTAAATCACGATGGTCAAGATCATATACAATTAACTGGGTGTTAATTATACTTTGAACTTGAATTTTTGGTTTGTTTTAGCGTTTATTTTATTATTTGTATATTTTTGCTTTTGCTTTTGCTTTGTTTGTTTTTGTTTTTCTGTGTAAGCTCCCCACTCAAGGATTACACAACATTTACGAGCTTTAATGAGGAGGTAGACGACATCGAATTCCCCTCGCATGGCCTCATGATAATTGGAGAAGTTTTTCAACCTCTTACTCCTAATTGGAAACACATTGAGAACAATATGTGACCGCGCCCCGACGTGCGTGCGTCAAGGATTGTAAATCTGCAACTAAATGTAAGAATTGAAGCATGGCATCTTCAAGTATACAGGTCAAATTGTAATATAGTTTAAAGTGTTTACAACGAAACACAAGGAAGTATCCGAGGATCGTACCCAAGGGAGGTTTGTCTAAACTGAATTGCAATTCACACACTACTAAATCTAAATAGTAATCACATACTGATTATATTACAACAAGCAAATAATAATAAATGATATAAAAGATCGTAACATCAAAACTAAAATAAACAACTGAATTTCAATCAATTTGAGCAAGCAGAAGATTAACTCGCATCCGTGTTCATGATCAACTTCAAATTTAGGTTTTAACAAATTAGCTAGAAATTAACCTAGTTAATACCTTTCGGCCTATAACTAAATTAATTGATTGATTTAACCTACTTATCTTTCGACTTGATAGCTTAAACTAGGATAGATTAAGTGGTGCTCAGTAGACTATCCTTTCAGTCTCATCTACTTAAGTTACTTCCTAGGGTTGTCAATCCTATGGTTTAATCTCTCTTAATCTAAGCCAACTAAATTGCAGTAAACCCTAAACCTTTAGCCAATCACTCCTTCTTCTGTTGATTAATCTCCCTAAGGTTCTTAGTTCATGGCCATACGAGATGCAAATTTCCTTAATTTGATTTTAAACACTCAATTGAAACATAAAAAAGAGAAAAGGGAAATCTAGATATGAAATTGTGTGTTGAAGATCGATCTATAAAACCCTCAGAAATGATGTTGATCGTGATTCGATTAGAGCAGAAATAAAGTAAATAAATAGAATTGCAAAAAGAAACTAAAAAATAAACTTAAATTAAACTAGAAAATAGATTGAACAGAAAAATCCCAATGTAAACCCTAATTCTAAGAACAAGAAAATTCAATAATTAAAAGAAGCTCCCTAATTAAGTCTTGAGCACTAATATTTATAGTCTCTCTGTTAAATGACCAAATTAGGTCTATTAAAGGCTGTTAAGCATTTTAATTTGTAGTGCACAAACAAAAAACACATTTGGCTGATAATTGGACCTCGTTGGACTGGTGTCACGACACCCTATAACTAGTGTTGCGACATTGAACATCGAATACTTCCCTTATTTAGTTCGAAGTTGGCAGTTGTGACATGGAGTAATTGTTGTCGCAACATCGGTTGTTGAATATCCTTCCTCTAGGTTCGATGTCTATTTTTGTGACATTGGATTGTTGTTGTCGCGACATTGAAGGTTAGGTAGTCCTCTTTTAGGTTCGAAGTTGGGTGTTGCAACATTGCATGGTGGTTGTCATGACATTAGAGGCAAAATGCTCCCTTTGAGGTTCGAAGTTTGTTGTCGCGACATCCTCTCTGAATGTTGTGACATCTGGGGTAGTCCACTGACTTATCAGCCTAAAACGATGTCCAATACATTCAATTAACACATTAGTCCTTCCTTAGGCCCAGATTGGCCTAACAGGTCACAAAACATACTAAAATGCACATTTTATTGAATTCAAATATAAAAAATACTAAATTGATAAACTAACTAAAAAGATAACAAATTACTTGAATACAAGCTCATTAAGTGTTGAAAATAACTTAATTTGCCCTAAAGAATTGTGACAAATCAAATTCTCCCACACTTAACTCATTGTTGCTTGTCCTCAAGCAAACAAGACAATTCACATGTAAAAATAAAAAGAAATGATGACCCTTGAGCTTCCTTCATACAAATGACTAGTTCTAAACATAGATAACGAGATGGCTTGTTAAAACATGCAATTTCAACATGATATATAAATTACTTACAATTCTTACTTTTAGACATGAGAGTTCATTAAATTACAAAGTTAACAAGTAAAAAAAAATACTAAGCATATGACTCCATCAAAACGACTACACAGTTATAACATTTATGTCAGAAGAATGTAAGTAATTACCATTTCACATACTCAACATGATTTTCATCCATAAACAGAGTTGCCTAAGTCACATAGGTCTTTTTCGGCTTGTAACATTCTGAGGCTTAAGGTTGGTTTGGAATTCAAGAATTGGCAGCTTCAAAATGATTCAAGTACAAAATTAGTTTGGCACATGATATTGTTCCTTATGCACTCCCTAGTATACTTTTCGGCTCACCTCTTTATATCCCCTTCTCGCACATTCCTTTTCTCTCCATATGTGAAGACACAGTATAATATTGATAAGTAGAATCAACTTAGTGAGTTTTGTGTAACATGAATGAAAATTTCCTAAGTATTTGTGATTTTTATTGAATCACTTTATGTCACTCTTTTTCACTCACACTGCTTTTATCTCATTCTATGCTTTTATATCTCTCACTTTGCTTTTAAACCTCACAATGCTTTTGGTCTCACACTATTTTTCATTTAGGCACTTTATTTGCAAGAATCTTATACTTACTATATCATACAGTTTCTTACTTTTTTCACTCTAATTTTCTAAGACCTCTTTGATGTATCTACCCAGCCCTCAATATCTATGGCTCGACATCTAAATTCATGCATTAATTCTGAGGCCAAGAGAAGGATAAATAGATATTCTTTTCAGTTCATGGTTTCATATGAAGGCTCATCAACAAGTGGATTAGGCACAGATATAGATACTAGGGTATACATGCATCATGTTAGCTTTTTTACATTATTTTTGACCAAACAATGCCTTAGGTCATCCCTAGGCACTTTAACATCCTTGGATTCAATCATGCAAGTTATAAAATTATAACTACCTACAATTCAAGACAAACATACATGCTTTCCCTATGTAATCATTCATCATTTGGTATACTCAATTTCTTTCACCTATTTACAATTTAATAAAATGAACTAACTAGTCTAAATTTTAACAACCTAGAATATTTTACTATCATGCCAAATTTACAAGTTTCATCCAATCCAAACCTATTAACAGGCTCCTAATTAGTCTACTGCATTGTTGCAATCTATGTAACCCATACACTTTAGATTGCACATTGTCCCTAATGTGCCCTAACTAAAGATAAGAGTTAGAACTACCCGTTTTCTCTAAGATGGTGTAGCAAGGTGTATTGGGTTGCTCTCCTCTTGTATGTTCAGCTCAATAAAGTCGTGTATCCTTCGTATGGGTTATCTACATGGAAACACATTAGATTTTTTTACATATACATTTCTAATCTCCATTCCTCATCCTGGTTCTCTGTTTCGTTCTTTACCTTTATTATGACTTTGCAATCTAAATACTTTTTTTATATACCTTTTCGATTGTACCCCCGAAGTAGTGTCTCACTCTCTGTCCATTAACAAGAAAGGCTTCCTATCCTTGTGATTAATTCCACCGCACCATGAGGTAATGCACGATTTATTGTATACGAGTCTATCCATCGTGATTGTAGCTTGTTTGGGAATACTTTTAGCCGAGAATTGAAAAGCAATACTTGCTGTCATGGTAAAAAGTTTTTTTTCTTTATCATGACATCATGTCGTAGCTTGATTTTTTTCCTTGTATAATTTCGCATTTGTGTAGGCCAAAACATGAATTCTTCCAACTTATGTAATTGAAATAATCTCACTTCTTTAGCAAAGTCAGGGACTAATTTCAACTCATTTATAGCTCAATATGCTTGTTTTCTCCAACTTGATTGGCAAGTGGCAGTTTTCCCCATAAACTAGTTGATAAGGGGAAATACCTAACGGGGTTTTGTAGGTTGTCCTATACACACATAATGTGTCATCTAATTTTATTACCCAGTCTTTCCAATTTGGATTCACTGTCTTTTCCAAGATCTGTTTCACCTTTTGGTTTGAAACTTCTGTCTGTTTGCTTGCTTGTGGGTGATATGCAGTAGTGATCTGGTGTCTGACACTGTATTTGGCTAGGGAGGATTCTAACTGCTTAATATAAAAATGGGATCCCTCATCACTGATGAGAGCTTTGGGTGTTCCAAATCTTGAGAATATATTTTTTCGTAAGAATCGCACCACCGATTTAGTGTCATTTGTTGGTAGTGCTATAGCTTCCACCCATTTGGACACATAGTCCACTACCAAAAGGATGTACTAATTTCCACACGAACAAGGGAATGATCCTATAATATCTATGCCCCAAATTTTGAAGATTTTCACTTCTAAGATCCCTATCTGTGGCATTTCATCCCATTTAGATATGTTCCCTGTTCGCTGACACCTATCACATCTTTAGGCAAATTCATAAGCATATTTGATCATGGTCTACTAATAAAATCCTGATTGTAATACCTCCTGTGCCTTTTTTTCCCCTTGAAATGACTCTTGCATAGGGACATTTGACATCTTGTCAAAATTTTGTCCGCTTCTTCTTCTTCCACACATTGTTTAATTAATTGATTATCACATTTTTGGAAGGTATACGATTCCTTCCATACATAGCTTTTTTAGTCATGCATGATATTCTTTCTTTGTTACCATGATGCATTTGTAGGAAAAACCCCTCGTGCCAGATAATTTACAATATATGCATACTAAGGAATTCTATGTTTTATCTGCTTTACCTGACACTGCTTTACTCAGAACAACTGCTTGTCCATGAATTTCTCATTTATTTCCATGTCCATTTATTTTTCCACTTCTGTTTCTAGCCTTAAAAGATGATCTGCAACTTGGTTTTCCATCCCTTTCCTATCTAAGATCCAAATATCAAACTCTTGAAGTAGCAGTACCAACCTCACTAGTCTAGCCTCTGTTTCTTTCTTCTTCATGACATATTTTAGGGTTGAATGGTCGTTGTAGATATATACTTGATTCACCATCAAATATGGCCGAAATTTTTCACATGCAGAAATAACTACTAACATCTCCTTTTCAGTGGTAGTGTGTACCCACCTCATTAATCTAGCCTTTGTTTCTTTCTTCTTCATGACATACTTTAGGGTTGAATTGGTCAGTGTAGATATATACTCAATTTGTATCAAATCAGGCTAGAATTTTTCACATGCAAAAATAATTGTTAACATCTCCTTTTTAGTGGTAGTGTAATTGCACTAGGTTGGGTTCAATTTTTTACTAGCATAATAAATGGCATGGAATATTTCATCCCTTTTCTGCCCCAGTACTGCCCCAACAACATAGTCACTAGCACCACACATGCTTACAAATGGTTCTGTCTAGTTCGGGCTTATTATAATAAGAGTTGAAATTAACTTTTGCTTGAGTACCACAAAGGCATGAGCACACTCGTTTTTAAATATGAAGGTGTTTCATTCTGCAAGAGTTGAGTTAGTGGCTTCGCAATCTGAGAGAAATCTTTTATGAACTGTCTATAAAAGCCGACGTGACCTAAAAAATTTTGAACTCCATGGGCTGTCGTTGGATGTGGCAGTTTCTCAATAACTTTAATCTTGGCATTGTTTACTTCTAACCCCTTTTTAGAGATTTGATGCCCTAGGAAAATTCCCTCGTTTACCATAAAATGACACTTCTCCTAATTAATGACTAGATTTGTAACTTCAGGTCTTTCCAAAACTCTTTCTAGATTGCTTAAGCACTCTGTGAATGAGTCCCCATATACTGAGAAATCATCCATAAAAACATCCAACCCATCTTCTAACATGACGAAGAAATTTACTGTCATGTATCTCATTAAAGTAGATGGGGCGTTACGTAATCTGAAGGGCATTCTTCTGAACGCATATGTCCCAAATGGGCATGTGAAGTTTGGTTTTTCCTGATCGTTCGGATGTATTGGAATTTGATGATACTCTGAGCACCCATCAAGAAAATAATATTACTCTTTTCTGGCCAGTCAGTCTAACATTTGATCAATGAAGGGAAGAGGGAAGTGATCCTTTCTGGTTGCATCATTTAGTTTCTTGTAATAAATACATACCCACCATCCTGTCACTGTCCGAGTTGGAATTAACTCATTTTTCTTATTCTCTACAATAGTTAGGCCACTCTTCTTTGGAACACATTGTGTTGGACTTACCCATTCACTATCAAAGATGGTGTAGACTATTCCAGCATCCAACCATTTCAGTAGTTCTTTTTTCACCTCCTCTTTCATTTTCAAATTAAGACGCCTTTGCGCATCTACCATAGGATTTTTTCCCTTCCTTTAATCATATCTTATGTTGGCATAATGTTAGACTTATCCCCTTGATGTAAAAAATCGTCCATCCAATTGATTTCTTATTTTTTTTAAAACATCCAACAATGCCCTTTCTCATTCTATGGATAGATAAGCAGCGATAATTATGGGTAAGGTGTTGTGTTCCCCTAGATACCCATATTTAAAGTGTGTAGGAAACAATTTCAATTCCAAAGTAGGTAGTTTGATGATTGATGGAACCATTTTATTCAGTGAGTCATCCAATGGGCCTAATGGTTCATTACAATACTTCCACCAGTCCAATCTATAAACATGTTCCAGACTATCGTCCACAAGATCTTTAGCAAGTTCATTTTTCATCGCATATTCCTCATTTGATGCACTATTCTCACTATCACTGAACTGTTCAATGTTTCTATCTAAACCATCATTGTTCGGTTTCGGTTTGATCTGCTCACTCATACCCATTGTTCTTTCAATTGCTTCATTTTGAATCTTTGTTTGGTTTTCTTCCTTGATTAGCACTACTTCGTTTGCCGGTTCTGATTTCCTAGTTCTCTCCCAGGTACGGTGATTCCCACTTACTTTTTCTAAGAGAATGACTATTTTGTAATGCCCAAACCTGACCCAATCCACCAGGTCCAGATTCAGGTATTACCAGACAAAACTCAAACATTAAAAAAAGAAGAAGACAATTTACAATTACCTATTTCTTTAAAACATGTACTGTGGCATTTTAATTAAATGCTTATTACAAGAAAATAAGGGCTGTGTTTAAAATATATTTAATTACAACAGATTTGAATCAAATATATTTTACAAAATGGAAGTTTATCAAAAACATACTAGAAGGGCGTATTCCTAGATTATGCCACAATTCCACTATATGCATAATAACCCATATCACCACCCACTCGATGCGCACTCTTGGTGTTCTCCTTCCAGGCGAAATCTCTTCTCAATTTCCTGAAATGAAATAACAATTCTTGTACGTATAAGAGCACTTAGAGAGCTTATGAACCATACCATGATGGATGCTTAGCAATCTTGTAGGAATTTCTATGAGTAAACTACTACTACTCTACATCTACTTCAGCTAATACCATACGGTCTTATCAGTCTCGTATACGCCAATTATCATATCCTTGTTATACTTAATCTTTCATGTCTAATTAACTGGAGAATCCTTCCAATCGTTTCATAAATCTGTTGTCTCATAATACTTTCTTAACAGAATATACCCTTAGAAAACACTTCCAACAATCCATGCCTTAACCCATATTCTTATTTCAAACAGTTGTTCACTAACATTTATCATGGACGGATACTCATATATGTTTGGCGAGTACTTACAAAGAATATAATACTATCAATTTATACTCAGTCATATCCTGATTCAGTACCACGCATATCCTTACTAATAAATCATTGGATAGACCACTATGACGAATCCCATGCTGTTAAATATCAAAATCCCATAATTCAAGATAACATTAACTCTGGTTCAGAATAATTTTAGAAGAAGATATAATACCCCTCACTTTTTATAATTACAAATCATAATAGCAGATACCCTTTTTGATATACATATACACATATCTTTTTTATGAACAACCCTTAAGACTTAGTCCCTCATAACCTAGAACATATCAATACTTCACCTTAGCTTTACTTATTACAGAACTAAAAGAATTTACTCATGCCTTACAATAGAGATAGACATTCATATTCAAATCTTACTAGGCATCCCTGAAAATTTACGCCATATAGGCCTAACAGAATACGCTATACATGCAATCATATAGAGTACGCAACCAAGGCTATTCTTTCAGAGTTCGCCACAAAGGCTATTCTTAGCTTTTGTGTTTACGATATGTATTTGCCTAAACTCACATTACGTGAGGTTTGCCCATCATCATTCTGGGACATACAAAGAACCCCATTTGGTAATCACCATTCCTTAGTTCTTTTTCAGAGGATGCTATGGCCATGGACTTTTCCTTTAGAGATTCATATCAGAGTTCATTTTTTCTATCCCGACGGACTTCATCAAACACCACTGCGGTGACTAGACACAGACTCACTTTACAAAATTTTCATGCACTAACAAAATTGAAGCCCAATGTTTTAATTCACTAACATACACTCAACATAACAGACTCTCATAGCATACATTCCAGACATACATATACAACCATACTTCAACACTTCAATACTCATACATTAGTCATCACATGCTAGAAATTATCAGATTCATTACCAATATACTTACTATACTTTTCATAGTTTCAGATTCATAGTTTAATCAATTTCCTATAGGTACTTCTCGATATTAATAATATACATGCAAAAGTCAGCATAGAAGTCACATGATTCTCACCTACTGTAGTTCAAAACTCTAGATCTAGATCTCCATCTCGAACTAACAACAACCACTACTTTCAGAACATAAGAACATCATTAAGACTCAATCGTATACAACTTACCATAAATTCGAACACTGACAACTCCCATGCAAAACCTTATACTTACATCTTCCAGTTCATGCACTTTTTACAAACTTAGTCTTTAAAAATCCAACAGGCAGAATAGTAATACTTACCCTTGAATGGAATAACCACTGATCATAATATAAGCATAGCTTCTAGATTATTGATAAAGAGATACATCCAGATTTAAAGAAGGTACCAATAAATACCACTCAAGGAAGAGGAAGAAGAACACCTTTCAGAACACACTCTCACATATAAATATGACTTACCTTGCTTAGTGAAATTTAACAAGTGTCATGCGTACTAGAACCTGTCTTCTTATTGGCCTACAGTTTCTGAGAAAAATATAAATAAGTTCCCTTCATCAAACTTATTAGGCTAAGCTATACAGTTGGTTTCTAACCAGATTACTTAAAATCTAACTAGCACATTATCCCATACAAACCAGGCGTACTATACCTTTGGCAAATACTCATCCCATATTTCCCTTTTGTCCCTTAACACGAACGTCTCCTTAATATAGCAGAATATCATGAAATTAAATTCTTATTAACTCACGTGGTGGTTACTATATGCTCACATGTATACACAAAAAAATATTTGGGCGGATACTACTTCGCCACATAGACTATTTTGAAACTACGTGCCATAAGCGAGAATCTGCCAAAACATGGGTGTTACATATTTCATGGGTTGTTTTGATCCAAACGCTACCCTCCGCAATAAAGTCAAATTTCCCTTTACTGTAGTGGTTCAGACCTCAAATAAAGTGCTGCAATTGTATTTCCAGATCAATACTGCATCCAAGTACTTGCCGAAGAATTATTTTAAATTTGTCCCATGCTTGACCCAAAGTTTCTGTTGGATCATTCTTAAAGTCAAATAATTTATCATAAGTATGGAGAACTGCAACCATCGATATGGTTCCGCACAAGAAAAACTGCACAAATTCTTCCCAAGATATCATAGTTTTTGGTCTTAAAGCTTCTAACCACGCATTAGTTTTACCTGTAAGTGCAAAGGGGAATAGCAATAACTTAATCGCTTCATTTGGAACTCCAACATATGCAAGCATGCAACATAGACGTTTGAATAGTCTAAAAAATATCATTGGATCTTATATTTCATTGCTATTAAACTGAAGGTTCGTTGAGGCCTATGTAACAGTGCCGGGTTAATCCCGAACTAAGGATTGCTAATAATAGGTATCGAAATTCTAGGTTTGAGCCAACTCATGTCGAAGGGGCTTTGTCCAAGGAATGTTATCATTCAGCATTCAAGAAAAGCTTCAGCTAGTTAGTATATAATAATAGTATTAGAGAAAAAAATAATAAGTAAAAAAATTAATTAATGTTGTATCTATAACTTTTGATTTTCCAACTTAGCGTACTAGTATGCAAAAATTAATAATCTAATCTAATGCTGAAACCTCTCCGACAATGGTGTCAAAAACTTGAATGCACCTCGATATGCATACGTTGGGGCTTGTAAATATGCAATTAAATGTAAGAATTGAAGTGCGATATCTGCAAGTATACATGTTAAATTTTAATATAGTTGTAAATGTTTACAACGGAACACAAGAAAATATTTCGAGGATTGTACCCAAGGGAGGTTTATCAAAACTAAATTGCAATTCACACACTACTAAGTCTAAATAGTAGTAACTTAATAATTATATCACGACAAGAAAATAATAAAAAGATAATATAAAAGATCATAAAATTGAACCTAAAATAAACAACCGAATTTCAATCAATTTGAGCAAGCAAAAGAGTAACTCGCATTCGTGTTCATGATCAAATTTAGATTCAGGTTTTAAAAAATTAGTGAAAAATTAACCTAGGTAATACCTTTTGGCTTATAACTAAACTAATTGATCGATTTAACCTACTTATCTTTTGATCTGATAGACTAAATCGGGATAGGTTAAGTGGTGCTCAGTAGACTATCCTTTCGACCTCATCTACCTAAGTTATTTCCTAGGTTCATCAATCTGATTTTACATATTTCGTTCTAGCAGATTAAACGATTTTCTGTACTTAATGAGCTCTTATAAAAGCAATTTAGCTATGTTTTTATTTAGTTTTTGATTTTAATTCATAGTTAATAAAAAGTGCAATTAGAGCTACTTATATAACTTTGGGGGGCCAAAGTAAGCCTAAAGGTAGGCTAACGTATTCATTGAGTGTGCAAGACACCATTTGGAGGCATTAGGACACGAGATTGCCCGCGATGTTGCAACATGGAGCCTCAATGTTGCAACATATTGAACAAAGTACTCAAAAGGAGCAGTCTACCTTTGGTGTTGCGACACAGCCCTAAAATCAAACCAAAGCTCGTAAACTGCCATCAGTGTAGTGACACAAGCCAGAGGGTGTCTGACACAAATGTGGAATGAAGAATTAATGAGCCAAAGGTGTTTTCGTCCATACAATGAACTTTAATGCAAAAAGGTCAGCCAAATTAGGTCAATGATAAGCAACCAACCCTAGGCCTATAATTAAAAGCTATAAACATTTTACGAACAATTTTGATTCGTTCAGTTTTTATTCAGTTTTCAATTTAGCTTTGTATTCAGTTTAGTTTTTGATTAAGTTTTTCATTCAGTGTAGTTTTCTTTTATTTCATTCTTCGCGGGAACCAGATTGTAGATTGTCATACTCGTTAATGGATTATTATTCACGCCTCATTAATATATTATCAGGATTTTTCTCATCTTTGCTCTTGAGTTCTTTAATAATGTTTATCTTTATTACCAATTTCTTTGTATGTGTTAAATCCATGAGAAACTAATCTGGTAGGGGAGAGTAACGAGTGGATGTGGGATTGATTAACTTTTATGAAGGGATTCTTAGCGAATCAGCTGGTTGGGATAGGAATAACTTAAAATGTAACAGCTCGCCTGACACAGATCATACCGATATGTTGTTGGCGTACAATTGATTAAGCCAAGGGTAGTAAAAGGGTTAGACTAGCGAATTATTCATTAAAATGTTTAGTTGACGTATTGCGTGAATTTGACAGTACACCCTGTAACAGTACGCCCTGTAAAAACCCACCTAGTGAGGTCTCGATGTCTAATTATTGTTTAGATTATTTTTGGAATTAAGTGTAGAGATGAGTAAGTAAATTGTTTGTTTTGGTTAAGTTGTATGTGCCATTTGGTGAGCTCTTAGGTTAGCAAAGATATGTGGTTTAGTGGAATTTGACGTTAAGTGTACGCCACCCAGATGCTTTAGCGGACTTGCTTGGTTCCTGTTGAATGGATTTTTTTGTTATTAAATAAGGAAATTTAGTTAGTTAAATTGAGACTTAGAATGGAACTAAGCTACTGTAGATGAAAAGACTTAATTTTTTTATAAGCGCACTTAATCACGAGAACCAAGAGTGTTAGTCTCCGTGCTTAAGTATATAAGGATAGCAGTGCCTTTACCAAAAATCATTTTCATTGTATTTGTGTTCATCTTTCTCCTTGATTTGCTTTGCATTTTCTGAAAAACTAAAGTCTAAAAAACTTTTCTAAAGTTGGGTTCGCTATAGTCAGCCAACTTATACGTTTTCCATAGCTCTCTGGTAATTATTGATGAGCCCTAGGTTATTTTAAGGCTATTTACGTGTTTTCGATTCTACATGCATAAGTGTCAGATCGGTGTGTAAGGAAGGAAACTCCTTGGGTCTAGGTTAAGTGTTAATGTTTTGTTCATGCATGTTTAGATTTGATGATGTAGTATTCTGATAAGTTTAAATGATCTTATTCTTAGCTCAAGACACTATAGAAGGTCCGAGTGACAAAGGCAAAGAACCTGCTATTTAGACTTTGTTATTTTTCTGGTGATTTCCTTCTTACTTCCATGTGTTCTGATTATCTTTAATTTATAATATTGTAAGGTAGTTATTCTTATTATGTAAAGGATGATCAGTGTATGTGTATTCGAATAATGGTTGTCTGTCCAGAGTTATTAGTTTGAGTTTTGTATGTCTGGGAAATTAAGTATGGGTCATTTTCATGTTAAGCCACTACCATCTGTTTCTAAAATGAATGGTATGACATGAACTGATCTACGAAAATGGAGTTAAAGGAAACATGTTGTGTAGCCTCCAGCAGGGCAGATATATATTGCCAACTAGATTGGCATAACACAATTGAACATGCTGCTGAATGATTTTGAATTGGGAGCTAGAAAGAGAGAATGTATATGGATGAAACAGAAAAAATTGATATGAATCTGACTCTAAACTCTGGGTATTTGGCTGGCATAAAAATGAAATGTCTGAGTTTTGTTGTGTTGGCGTATAGTATTCACCCATGTGACATGCCATTGGCGTACTGAGTCTATCTTAGTTCTGTATGTGCCTTTGGGTGTACTCTGAAATGTTAAGTGATTCCTTTGAAAGATTGGATTATGCTATTACTATTATGCTTAAGATCTTTATGGAACTCACTAAGTTCTTTTGAACTTACCCCGTTACCTTTTTCCTTCTCAAGCCTACTGTTGAAGGAATACTTTCTGAAGGACTACGTTAGAGGATACCTGCTGCTGTGAGACATCTGTTTATTTGTACTATGCATGAAATATGGTGGGTGATGTCTATTTGTATTTTGAGATGGAATTGTAATCAAAATTAATGATTGTTAAACAAGCATGCTAGTATGAATAATAGATGACTAGAGTTGTGATTACTTAATTGATTAAATTCATGAATATCGAGATACCTAGGGATGACCTAAGGCATTGTTTGGTCTAAACTAAGAGCCAAAAATCCAACCCTACTCATCGACCTTTAGTACCTATATTTGAGCCAAAATCACTTCTTGAAGAACCGTCATTCAAAACCTCCCAAAGATATATTTTACTTACCTTTTTCTTTGGTCTCTGAACTGCACGAATATTAGACGCTGGGCCATACGTATTGAGGGATAGGTAGATACATAACGGTAGTTTTGTAAAAAAAGAGTGAAATAGGAAGAAGTAGTGTGATACAGTGACTATAGGTTAAGCTAAAAAGGTGCGAATAAAGAACAAAATTATAAAAAGTCAAAACAAGTAGAAAAAGAACAAAATCAGTAAGAAAGGAATTAAGAGTGAAAAAACATTGAAAAAGTCAAAGTGACCCAAAAACAAGGCGGTGAACTTAGTTGCTATTATTACACTATAACTTCCTATATGGAGAAATAAGGAAGGTGAGAGAATAAGAGATAAGGCGGTGAACAGTAAAGGGACACTAAAAGGGGTGAATAGGGAACAATAAGATATGCCAAACTAATTTCATGCTTGCAAATTTTTTGATGCTCCATGTTCTTCAATTCCATACCAACCTTAAGCGAACGTTACAAGATGAAAATTCCTATGCCATCTAGGTAACTCTATTTGTGAGTGGATATTGTATTAAGTGATTGTAATAATAGTTGTTTATATTTTACTAGGTATAATCAAAAGCCCTATGTAATTTCTTGATGGACCAATATATTTGATGATGTTTTTGTCTATATACTTTGTAATATACTGAACTGAGGTATTTAAGGTTGATAGTGGTAAGTCCTTTACATATCATGCCAAAATTATGTGTATTTATGATTACTTCTATTTACTTTGCTCTGAAACTAATCTTTGTATCATACTTGCTCAAGGGTCGTCTTTCATATTTTTATTTTTTTATGTTTTTTTCCTTAAGGACAAGCAATGACTTAAGTGTGGGGGAGTTTGATTTGCTGCAATTTGTTGTAGCAGATTAAACTATTTTCCATACTTAATGAGCTCGTATGAAAGCAATTTAGCAATGTTTTTATTTAGTTTTTGATTTAGTTCATAGTTAATAAAAAGTGAAATTTGAGCTATTTATATCACGTTAGAGGCCAAAGTAGGCCTAAAGGTAGGCGAACATATTCAGTGAGTCTGCAGGATACCATTCGGAGGCATAAGGACACAAGATTGCCCGCAATGTTGCAACTCAGAGCCTCAATGTCACAATATAGTGAAAAGAGTACTCAAAAGGAGTAGTCTACCTTCAGTGTCGCGACACAACCTTGAAATCAAACCAAAGCTCGTAAACTCCCATCAATGTTACGATATTGACATGACATGAAGAATTAATGAGCCGAGGGTGTTTTCATCTGCACAATGAACTTTAACTCAAAAGCATCAGCCAAATTAGGTCAATGATCAACGGCCAACCCTAGGCATATAAATAGAAAGCTCTAAACACTTTACGAATAATTTTGATTCATTCAATTTTTATTCAGTTTTCGATTCAGCATTGTATTCAATTTAGTTTTTTTATTAAGTTTTCCATTCGGTTTAGTTTTCACTTATTTTATTCTTCGTGGGAACCAAATTCTAGATTGACATACTCTTCAATGAATTATTGTTTATGCCTCATTAATATATTATCAAGATTTTTCTCATCTTTGCTCTTGATTCCTTTTATAATGTTTATCTTTATTATCAATTGCTTTTTACGTGTTAAATCCATGGGGAACTAATTCGATTGGGAGATTAATGAGTGGACGTGGGATCAGTTAACTTCTATAAAGGGATTCTTAGTGGATTAGCTGGGTGGGATAGGAAGAACTTAAAACTCTAGGCTTGACGACCCTATGAAGTCATATAGGTGGGAATGAACCCGAACTCGGTATTGCCCATCTGTGAAAAACTTACCCCAATCCGAACTGGACTATGATATCGAGAGATAAATAGTTCTTTCTAACTCATTAGGTTAGTGGAAGACCGAGAGGCCTTGATAGGTTAATGACTAGTTGATTGAATAGAAGTCGAAATAGGAGGTAATTATGAATTTTGATACGAGTTAGTCTTTTATCGTTAAATTTGATAAAGTCTGCAATTTGTTTTCACCATAAATTTTATTATTTTTATATAGAATAGTTTCTCACCACCTTATGATTAATCATAATATAATTTAATTAATTTACTAATTAGAACTATTAGCGTAAAAATTAATATTAGTTTAGTCTCGCCTCCATAGCGTACGATCCTTGAAGTACTTCCATACTTCGTTGTAAACTATATTACAACCTGACCTGTATACTTGCGGACACCTCCTTAATTCCCATCCTTAGTAGTAGTATTCACACTTACTACGTTGGTACGTCGAGAGGCAGTCACAATCCTAGGGTTTAATCTCTCTTAGTCTAAGCCAACTAAATTTGGGTAAACCCTAAACCCTTAGTCAATCAATCCCACTTCCACTTTTTAATCACCCTAGGGTTCTTAATTCATGGCCATACTAGATGAAAATTTCCCTAACCAAATTTTAAACATTCAATTGAAACGTAAAAAATATAAAAGGGAAAGGAGAAATCTAGATATGAAATTGTGTGTTGAAGATCGATTCGTAAAACCCTTGGAAAAGATGTTGATCATGATTCGATCGAAGCAGAAACGAAGTAAACAAATAGAATTGCAAAAAGAAACTAAAAATTAAACTTGAATTAAACTAGAAAATAAATTGAATGTAAAAATCTCAATGTAAACCGTAATTCTAAGAACAAGAAAATTCAATAATTAAAAAAGATCCCTAATTCACTCTTGGGCACTAATATTTATAGTCTTTTTGTTAAATGAAAAAATTAGGTATATTAAAGATTACTAAGCATGTTAATTTGTAGTGCACCAATGAAAAACACCCTTGGCTGATATTTGGGCCTCATTGGACTGATGTCCTGACACCCTATAGCTGGTGTCGCGACATTAAACATCGAGTACTCCCCCTATTTAGTTTGAAGTTGGCTATTGCCTCATGGGGTAATTGCTTTCATGACATCAATTGCTGAATACCCCTCCTCTAGGTTTGAATTCTATTGTTGTGACATTGGATTATTGTTGTTGCAGCATTGAAGGTTAAGTATTCCTCCTTTTCGTTCGAATTTGGGTGTCCTGACATTGCAAGGTGATTTTCGTGACATTGGAGGTAGAATGCTTCCTTTGAGGTTCAAAGTTTTTGTCGCGATATCCTCTCTAAATTTCGCAGCATTCAAGGTAGGTCATTGACTCATCGGCCTAAAATAATGTCTTGTACACTCAATAAACACATTAGTCCTTCCTTAGGCTTAGATTGGCCTAACATGTCACAAAACATACTAAAATGCTCATTTGATCGAATTCAAATATACAAATACTAAATCGATAAACTAACTAAGAAGATAACAAAATACTTGAATACATGCTCATTAGGTGTTGAATAGAACTTAATTTGCCATAATAAATTGCGGTAGATCAATATGTAATCTAAGTGTGGGGGGAGGGGCTACATTGGTTTTTTTTTTTCTTTATTCTATGTTTTCTTCTTGTTAGCTTACTGTTTTAGGAAATGTTAAATTTTTAAAAAAAATTTAAAAATTTCTCGGTTTATTACTTTTTTGTGCATTGTGCATATGAATATTTGGTTCACTTGATGTGATATACTGTAATTGGCTCTTTGACTCATACAAAATTTGTAAGATGATAGTTGAATTATATTCTTTTGAACTTAAATTAGTTAGTTCATTTATTTAGATTGTGTAATAGGGTATTGGTGGTTGCTATATGTCGAAGTATTTAACTTTATGCCATGTGATAAATAGAAGTGTAGATGGATGTATCTACACATATTTGGAATTTGATGTTATTTATGGAATTGCAAATTGAAGCATGCTTTGAATTTATATTCATTGAGATGTTTAAGGATGACCTAAGATATTATTTGATTTGCCAAGAGGCTAAATGACTAACCTTGATGCTATGTTATCCCTAATTCCCATGATTCGAGCCTCTGATTATCCTTTCTTGATGAACCTATGTTTTTGGAAACCTTGAGCTTAAAATGAGTATGAAACTTAAACCTTCTCTATCCTATACTTGATTTGCACTAAGAAATAGATGTCAGATCATGGATATTGAGGGTTAGGTAGATACATTATGGTGGTTCCAAAATGAGTAATTGAGTGAAAAAGTGAAGAAATGGTTTAATATGGTAGGTAAAAATCTTGCTAAAATGTGCTTAAATGAATGATTTATGAATAAGTAAAAGAAATGTGAGGGTTAAAAGCATAGTGAGTGGAATAAAAGCATATAATGTGTGGCCGACACCAAATGTGTGAATATCAAGACTAGAAATACTGCAGCAAAAAGATAAATAATAAACCAACGATGTCTGCAAGTATACGAGTCAAATTGTAATATAGTAAAGTGTTACAATGAAACACTCCGGGAAGTATTTCGACGATCGTATCCAAAGGAAGTTGAATTAAATTAAAATTCACTTTTTTACACTTATAGGGCTAAACAGTAATAACAAAAAATTATAGTACAAAAAACCAAATTAAAATTAAATAACAGAAATAAAATAAATTAGAAAAAAAAAACTAAAGAAAACAAATTAATAATCGAAATTAACCCAATTAAAGAAGTAGAAGATTAACTCATGTTAGTGTTCCTAATTAACTTCAGAATTCAGGTTTTATCAAATTAGATATTAACTAACAAGTTATTACCTTTTGACCTCTAATTAATTAATTAATTATCCAATACTCACTTATCTTTCGACCTCATTTATCCTAAATTACTTTCTAGGGTCATCAATCTTAGGGTTTAATTACACATAATTTAAGCCAACTAATTCAAAAGTTGTAACACCCTATACTCGATCCAATTTATCGAGCCCGAATATAGGAAGCCTCAATACTTAAATACTTAAATACTTAACAAAAATTTTACAACTGGCGAAACCCATACTGAACATACTTCTTATTTATTTCTTTCTTTTTCTAAGTCAAAAGATTTGAAGGAAACATTTACTAATTACAACACATTATCAAAATAATTATAATACAGTACGACTTAAATCTTTGTTAAACCAGACTTAATCATGGCGTCGAGTACTATTTGCCTTATTCCTAAGAGTTCCCTTTTGTATGCATAATATTACTCTTCAAACTTCCATCTTTGTGCATTCCTAGCTTGGTCCCTCCTAGAGCACTGGTTCAATTCCAAGATCCTGAATTACAAATAGGCAACTTTAAGTTCAATGGAACTTAGTGAGTCTCAACTAGAGGTGTCCATGG
>CM025141.1:13557613-13568778 GCA_013467495.1 Gossypium gossypioides
AGACTTCACTCTTATTTGCGAATCCTATTTTAGAAATATCTTTGAAGATAGAATTTGGATGCATTCCTCATAGTGATGTACATATAGATACTACTATTGGCATTTTCTTATACTGGCTCTGGCGGCTGTCAGTATTTTAATCACACTATATCTTAAGTATAACCAAACAATGAACCTATTCCGAAGAATACAATGTTTTAGATCATCCAATAAAATCCCAGATGACCTCGATACATAACATGATAATTCCCAAGTTTGGTGGACACTTACACACCCATAATTACGAATATGCCAAGCACTTTGTCCAAGTGGTTATTATGGCGGATTCATCAGTCGGGTACACTATCGAGAACTATTTCCAAAAATGCCTTAAGGGCAACCTAGATCTCGCCACAAAAGTGGTCTAACAACTCATCACTTAGACATTATAGAAATCACCATACAGGCTTTCCAAATGACTTGCCACCAAGGCTTTCTAAATAATACGCCACATAGACCTTTCAAGTAACTAGCCACAAAAGCTTCTGAAATAATATGCCACATAGGATTTTTAGATAACTATCCAGAAAGGTTTTTTTGGTTTTCCGCCAAGGCACCACATAAACGGTCATGTTTGGTGATATGGATTTACCTAAACTCAGCATCACTTGAGGTTTTCCCATCATCACCCTAGGACACACTGAATCCCTAGTAGACAGTTGCAGCTCATCTGCCATTTCAAGAATATGCCATGGCCATGGTCTTTCCACATATCTGCCACACTGGCCTTTTTTTTGTGTTTATTGTCCCGACAAACATCATCAAAACACCACCACGGGATTCATTATCATATCACATATTTTATCAACACTCTATTCGAACCCCTGACCGCCTCCGATTTTACCAACGTCCAGATTGTGAATACTGCAACTAAAAATATAAGACTTGAGGCAGTGTCTGCAAGTATACAAGTCAGGTTGTAATATTGTAGATCTAATTAGTAATTTAAATAAATCATATTACGATTAAACATAAATAAAGGATTTTTTTTGTTTTTATAATAAAGAAATAAAAACTTGCATAAAAATAAAGTAAACTTCGAATGACTGAAATCTAAACTTAACCAAATCTAAACATGGGTGATTAGCTCGCTTCGGGGGTCATAACTAATTCCTATTTGGGGTTTCTATTCAATCAACAAGTCGTTACCCTAGCAAGATCTCTTGATCTTTCACTAAACTAATGAGTCGGCAAGAACTACTTATCTCTCGACCTCACAGTCCAGATCGGTTCGGGGCTAAGGTGTTCATGGATAGGCCATGCCAATTTTGGGTTAATTCTTACCTAAATGACTTCCTAGGGTCGTCAAGCCTAGGGTTTAAGTTCTTCCTCTCCCAAACAGCTGATCCGCTAAGAAAACTCGTACATAATAATTAGTTAATCACACTTCCACTCACTAATCCCCCATAAGAGAATTAGTTCCTCATGGAATCCATAAACATAATAAACTTGATAAATAAGATAAACATAAATAACAAATCAAGAATAAGGTTTGAGACAAGCCTGAATTGTATTGATTGATGTAAGCACAAAATCCACAAGGGTTTGGTTGAATCTACAAATTGAATTCTCCGAAGAACATGAACGAAAAAAAAATTGAGAATAAATCTGAAGTCTAAAAAGAACGAAAAACTGAAAACTAAATTACAAGGAAAATTCTGAACTGTGAGAACTGTCCCCTAACAAGTGCTAAATGAACCTATTTATAGATTAATGGTTAACTATTTGCTTACATTTTCGTGTTAATTTTCATTGTGCGCGCCAAAACGCTCATCGCTCATAATTGTTCCCGTACAGGGCCAAAACCATCTAGAATGTCACCCCTTCACTTTATATATATTCTCGGTCCCCCTAATTTCCCTACCAAATTTAGGGGTAGGTAAAAGAAAATCCAGCGAAGATCTACATTACTATTTGACCAGTCATGGGGAGGCTCAAATCAATCCAATTGACTCCTAATTGATCCCGTTTTGAGAACAAACTTGAACAATGATCATGCAAACTGAGCGTACTATACCTTGATGGTGAATCGCATATGGCACGGTCTTAAAGACAATTATGTCTCCTACAACTTTCTCATACACTTGGTACGCTCTTCTTGCTATGCCAAAACCATGGGCGTACTCTTTCTTGTATGTATTCTTTCTTCACATGAATATACCCTGTAATTAAATCCTTATATACCACTAACAAGCAAATAATTTAATGCTAGTATGTGCTAATATACTAATTCATCGACAAGCTAACAGGGTGGCGATTTATGATTCCATAGTGCACCAAAAATTTTAACATGCATATGTCATTCGCCTTTTTGGGTCTGCCATTTTTGGGATGTGACAATTCTCCCCTCCCTCATGGAAATTTTTCCCTCGACATTTTTACCAACCTGGTAACGCTATTACCAATGATGCGTGGCCAACTTCCTGGATCAAACGTAGTATATTGTTTGGCGAAAAGCCAAAACACAGTCATTACAGACTTCTCGTTCGTGACGTACACTCTAAAGATTCCAACAGGCGTGAATGTAGATAGACAATCTCGGTTAACAAATTTCAGGCTTGCAGGCATAAGTGGAGGGTACTCCTATGTTTTTAAACATCTAATAGCATTAGCCTTGACAAGTGTTGAGCTGTGATTAAAGAATTCGAACAGTTGGCTTTGAAATTGAAACTTCTTATGTACACTTGATTCTTTATAAATATTGGGTGTTTAACACTTTCCTACCAAATTTTTCTTTGCATTATTGAAGCCTTAATTTCTTTCTCTACCAAAGTCTCTTTGCTTCTTTTTGACTTCAATTCTCAACTTTCTTCAGAGGTAACTATCTTTGTCTTTCTCTTTCTTTTTCTATTGTTCAAAATAGTAAAAAAAACTTCACGTGGAAGAGGCCTTGCCCAAAGTAGCAGAAGCGAAAACCCTAGAAACACTGTCGTGATTGAACCTAGAGGTCTTAATGGTACCCATTGCATGCTCGCTCCCATGTATGAATGAAACACTACCGAGGAAGAGTCGACTCAATACCTAGGGGCTAGAGGTATCCTTCGTCCGAACTTTGCCTACGATTTCCCTTTAGTCAAAGGGGAGTGTCACTAGAGCGACAACATTGAGGGCTTTATTCTTTTCTTCTTCCTGGTCGAGGCTAGGTTCTACTTGCCTCTTCACGCGTTCTTTTGTTTGGTGCTTAACAAATATGGCATTACACTAGGGCAACTCTTTACCCTTTCCTGGTAGACATTGGTGGCTTATTTCATCGATTGTTGCTTGCTCCACGAACCGTCTATACTTGGCATTTTCCAAAGGATTTATCAACTAAAGATTAAAAGACAGGGTCCCTTGGCTGGGATAACCCATTTTAGTACACGCTAGGGTTACGAGCCCATTGTCTAGAATTGGGTTTATGCAAACTCTAAAATATGGAGATATTTCAGCATTCTTTTATGTACATTTTATGCTAATTTCGAGTAAATAAATAACACTATTTGTGGTTTTTCATTTAATTTCATGATATTTTATTATTTCCATGGGAAAGTGTTAAGTTTGTGAATTTTATATTAACTACATGTTATTTTGCTAATTTTTTTTGTAATAATTGGGCTAAGCTGTCGAGAAGCATAAGCAATAACCTTGTCGGCCTACATCAAAACACATCTTCAACCATTCAAAGAAGCATTGTAAACAACAAACTCCTTCCAGAATTCAGCTTGTGTTAACACTGGTGCCTCTGTCAACATACTTTTCAACTTATCAAAACTTTGCTGACATATCTCAAACCACACAAAGCTAACATCTTTCTGTAATAGTTTCGTCATAGTTAAAGTTATTTCCAAAAAGTTCTTAACAAATCGTCGATAGTATCCGGCTAATACCAGGAAACTATGTACCTCAAAAATGTTTTGTAGAGGTTTTTAGTTTAAAATAGCAAAAAATTTGCTCGGATCAACTCGTACCCCTTTAGTTGAAATCATATGACAGAGAAATCTGAATTCTTTAAGCCAAAACTCACATTTACTAAACTTGGCATAAAGTTGTTTTTCACGCAAGGTTTGAAATATGATCCTTATATGCTGGGTATGCTCAGAATTATTTCTGGAGTAAATCAGAATGTCATTAATAAAATAAACAACAAACTTGTCGAGGTGAGCTGAAAAACCCAATTCATCAAATCTATAAATTCTGTGGGGTATTCGTCAATTTGAATGGCATGACTAGAAACTCGTAGTGTCCGTAATGGGTTCTGAACGTTGTTTTTGGTACATCAACATCTTTAACTCGTACCTGATAGTAACCAGATCTGATATCAATCTTCGAAAACACTATGGCACCTTTCAACTGATCTAATAAATCATCAAGAACAGGCAATGAATATTTATTCTTTACGTGACTTTTTTCAATTTTCAATAGTCTATACACAACCTTATTGACCCGTCTTTCTTTTTCACAAACAAAATAGGTGCACCCCAAGGTGATATACTCGGTCGAACAAAACCTCAATCAATTAATTCGTGCAACTAAGCTTTTAATTCTTTTAATTTAGTTGGAGCTATTCTGTATGGAGTAATTGAGATCGAAGCAGTCCCTGGCATAAATTCAATAGCAAACTCAACTTCTCGCTGTGGTGGCAAACTCCACAACTCCTCAAGAAAAACATTTGTAAACTCGCAAATTGTTGGTACTTGATCAACTTTCAATTCAGATACTTTGGAATCCAATATATAAGCTAAAAATGCATCATAACCTTTTCGGATAAATTTATGGGCAAAAATTGATGAAATCATATTAGAAACATATTCAAACTTAACAGATTCAGTAGAAAACAATTCACCGCTCTGACATATCAAATCAATCTGTTTCTGTCGACAATTCACAAAAGCATCATGAACAGTCAACCAATTCATTCCCAGGATAACGTCAAAGTCGTTAAATGAAAGTAACATCATATCAGCAGGAAAGGCATAGCCCTGAATTTTCAGTGGACACTATTTGCAAACCAAATCAACTATGACACTCTGTCCTAAAGGATTCGTTACTTTAACGACATACTTAGTTGACTCAACTAGTAGATTCTTTCCAGTTACTAACGTAGTGCAAAAAATGAATGTGTCAACCCAGGGTCAATTAATGCATACACAATAATATCAAAGATAGAAAAGGTACCAAAAATAACATCAAGAGTTGAGGCCTCCTCACATACATGAATTGCATAAGCTCTAGAAGGAGCTCGAGCTTCATTTCGTACCGCTGAATCCTTGGTCCCACTTCTGCTAACTCCAGCAGTACCACTATTCCCTGGCTGTCTACCTCTAGTAGTAGTAACAACAGGTTTTGCATTATGAATTCTGTTTGGCACAGTTTGATTCAGGCAATCTTTCTTGAAATGATCAGGAGACCCACAATTAAACCAGGAACTGTCTTTCAACCTACAAAGTCCAAAGTGATATCGGCCATAATGGCAGCAAACAGGTTTGTTTACATTTTGAACATTGTTTGCGGTGGCTACTGAATGTGTCAGTGATCTCAAGTTGTTTTGTTTCAATCGATCTCTACCCAAAAATCCAAATGGCACTAAAAAATGGCTACTCGATTCTTTCATCTTCTTCTATGGGGGAACATAAAATGTTTCGGTTGAGTTACGTTTATTGAAGTCACGAGCTTTCATCTCATTCTGTTTCTTGTAATTGTAAACTTATTTCATTTTCTGAGCTCGATAAGACAATACTACAAATTCTCTAATTTCCATTGCACTAACTAACGGCTTGATTTCATCATTTAAGTTGTCTTCAAAATGAATGCAGATTTTTTTCTCAATATACACAACTTCACGAGCATATTTACTGAGCTGAACAAACTTACGCTCATCCTCTGCAACTGATTTATTACCCTATTTTAGCTCGAGGAATTCATTTTTCTTTTTATTAAGATACCTTTTACTGACATATTTCTTTCGAAACTCAGTTTTGAAGAATTCCTAGTTAACCCGTTCCTTAGGTACAACTACAATTAAAGTCATCCACCAATAATATGTCTCCTCTTTTAACAATGACATGGCGCATCTCATAACATCTTCCGAAGGATATAACATTTCATCTAGAACTCTCTGTGTATAATTTAGTACCTTTTTACTTGGAATTTATGCATATCTCGAGCATTTCGATAGTTACTTGTGTAATTTTAGTTCATACAGAGACATTGGGCATAATTTTAGTAAAATTTGTCATTTTACATAATTTCACTTTATTATGATACATTTTAAAATCTTGCTTAAATTGCTGCAATTGGACCATCAAATTGCTCAATGTTGGGAGCTGTAATAAGGACACACATGCAAGAAAGATAATTATTTCATATTATGGATGACAAGCTAATGAATTGGACTTAGAGAATTGTTCTAACCCAACTTGGAAGATGATTGCTGAAAAGAATTAAGTCTGCCTCCAATTGGGTTGCGAAACCATTTAATAGGGGGAGAAGAGCCCAAATTCGGCATAGACATGAAGAGCAGCCCAAAACAACTTTTGGAACAATTATGGCATGTGTAGAAAAATCACATAATGGCCCCAACAAGTTGTCATGGCCACCGTCCAACCCTTCTCCTTGAATCAAGCAAAAATCGAGTACAAATTAAGCAACCAACAACTCCTTCCTAAGGGATGTGTATGCTATTTTTAGCAAACTCCAAAGCTCCACCTCAAGTATAAATAGCACTTTCCCTTGATCTTTCAAGTCATCCCTCAATCCCTTAACACTCAACATTATCTCATTTTTCTCTCCTCTCTTTCACGCTTAAAGCTCTCTATCTTCCTATTTTCTTTTAGCTAGTATTTCCTTGAGAGAAAAACTCTTTTGGCCGACCACCTTTAGGAGCAATTTTCGAATGAGTAACCATAGAAATTGGAGGAAGCCACCCCGAATAGTCTTCAAGGAATCACCAAATTCATCAAGAGTTTCTTCTTCCTTTATCTTTAATTTTTTCTTAGTATTTAAACATATTTGCAAATTGTTTGATTGTTTTTCCGTTAATGATAATTACTTAAATTGTTTCAGTTAGAATAATTGGAATGCTTTGATTAAATTCATTCAATTCATGTTTATATTGTTCTGTGCCTCAGTTGTTCATTCTTCCAATTAAAATCATTCATGTTATTCATGCATTAAAATATGTTTGAATCCATTAGAATTAGTTGCTTAATCCGACCCATATGGTGATTAAGGGACACAATATTCGAAAGGTGCATGCTTAATTTATATCCAACCCAAAATAAGTAAAAGATTCTTAATGATTCCAAAAGAATGCTATTACCTTGCATAGCTTTAAGTTTATGTGATTAAATTGTTTCAAACTGAACCCGTCCCTGTTACTTCACATTAATTCTAAAGAGTCCTTAGTTAAATATTGACATAGAAATATGCATGTTTTCCTAAGTATAAGACTTTGAAATAACTTATATTAGATTCCAAGTTAATGAGTGATCGAGTTGCCTTGGAATTTTTTTCGGAACATTGTTAAACAAGATAAAGAATGAATTGAGTCGAGTGTTGTTGTTGTTAAAACTTTTGATTTGTTGCCAAACTATTCAATTGCATTTTAAACCATTTCATTACATTTAGGTAAATTCATTCGCATATATTTTATTAACTCAATTTTAACATCCATCACTTCAAAATATTGTGTTTTCTTAACCAACTTGTAAATATTAATTTTAGAATTATTGATTTAAGCACAGTCCCTATGGAGACAATACCCTTTTTACTTACTTATTACTTGATAATGATTGTGTATACTTGTTGATTCCGTCGTGAACCAAGTTTTTGGTGCTGTTGCCGGGGACTATTAATTTAATCATTATTTGTGAAATTATTTCTTGCAATTTTCGTTTATTTTTATCTTTATTTAATTAATCTTTTATTTTTTGTGATTTTCTTTTCAAGTGTTTATTCGCATAGATCGAATCATCGATTTAATCCTTGTAGACCTTAAAATCGAGTGGGCATTTAGACAAAGGAGACAAGAAAGACTAGCCTAAAGACAAGCCGCATAAATAGACCTTGAAAATCAAAACGATGTTCAAGGGAATGAAGCTGCTAATGCTCGTAATTCAATCCTTATTGTTGATTACAGGGATCAGGCTAGAAGGTAGTATGATGTGCCACTCTTTAATGAGATGAATTTGGGAATTAAGAGACCGGAGATCGAGGCACCACAGTTTGAATTGAACATGCGTTGCTCCAGATGCTTCAGACAGTGGGCAAGTTTAGTAGAATGCCTACAGAATATCTACACCTTCACCTTCGACTATTCATGGAGGTGAGTGATTCCTTCAAGATAGTTGGTGTAATCGAAGATGCATTGAGGTTAAAGTTGTTTCCATACTCGTTGCGAGATAGAGCACGTGCATGGATTAATTCATTGACACCTAGCTTATTCTCTGCATGGCAAGAGCTAGCGGAATGCTTTTTGGTTAAGCATTTCCCACTTAGCAAAAATGCTAAGTTATGGAATGAGATCACCACTTTTCAGCAAATGGATGATGAATCCTTATATGAGGCATGAGAAAAATTTAAAGAGTTACTTTACAAATGCTCTCACAACGGGATTCTACATTGCATCTAGTTGGAGACATTTTATAATGGTCTCAACACACACACTAGGATAGTGGTATATGCTTTTGCGAATGTTGCTCTCCTTTCTAAGTCTTATAATGAGGTTTATGACATCATTGAGAGAATAGCCAGTAACAACTACCAGTGGTCGACCAATCGAGTAGCTTCAAGAAGACGAGTAACAAGAGTGCATGAAGTGGATGCTCTCACTTCACTTGTTACTCAGGGATCCTCAATTTCTGCAATGCTTAAATTTTTTTCTACGAACAGAGTAAAAAATGTTACAGCTTAGCCACCAAGTCAATTTGACATTATTTCCTACGTATACTGTGGGGACAGACATTCGTTTGAGAATTTTCCATCAAATCCCGAGTCTATTTATTATGTAGGGAATCAAAACCAGAATAGAAGTGGACAAGGACCACAATCCAACTTCTATAACCCTTCATGGAGAAACCATCCAAACTTTTCTTGGAGTAATCAAGAAGCTGGATCGAACAACACCTACATGCAACATAGATCAAATCAACCTATTGTGTTCAATCAACAAGTTCAGAAACCACCACAAGTTGAACCGTCCAACAATTTAGAGAATTTTTTGAAGGCATACATGGCTAAGAATGACGCCTTAATCCAAAGTCAAGCAACAATATTGAAAAATTTGGAGAACCAAATGGGTTAGTGATAACTCTTGAAAAGAGTTATATTTCAAGCCTCTAGATTGAATTAATTTTTTGTAATTAAGTAAATATGTTTGCATTTTTAGATATTTTTAGAACATTATATAATAAAGCTTGGATTATGCTATACATGTTATTATTTGTTACTTCTATTATTGGGGAAGAAAGGTGTTGTTTGTGGTTGGCAGTAGGTGCAGGATGAAGAAGAGAAGAGATAAAGGACAGGAAAATTAAGGAAGTGAAATATTGTCATGACAAAATGTTGGTTAGATTGCAAATACGAATGCCATGGCAATTCCAGGAAGCTAACGTAGCATTCAGTCCATGTCACTCTTAGCCAATTGTACTTGTACCAGATAAACCACCCTGAAAAAGAGGAAGCAAAAGGTGTGTGCTAAGAGGGAGGGACCTACCCTATAAAGAAGGAAAGAAAAAAGAGGATTGAAAAAGGATTGGAGAGAGAGAGAAAAATGATTGCTATCTCTTTGCATTAGATTCTTGTGAATTCTCAAAAAGAGTGGAAATGGTAGCAGCTTATAGAGAAAAAGAATTACAGATGCAAGGAAGGGGAAGAGAAATCTGACCTGGGTTTTGCATCAAATCTCATTATTAGAGTTAAAGCTGGAGTGGCAAAAGCTTCCTGCAGTTCTGCTTTTATTTTCTGATTTGAACTTCTGATTCGTGAATTTAAACAGTGATGTTGAATGCTTTTATTATAGATTCGAATGTTTAACCCATGAGTTTATTTTCTTTAGGTTGGAATTATTTTGGGTGAATGTTTATTATTTGTAATGACAATGGTTTGATTTTGAGTTGAATATTGTTTTCATTCGGTTTGTGATTATTTTTAATGCATGCATGCAAGCTCTAGATATAGATGACTGTGTAGCATGCTATTAGATCTGATTTAATTCTGAAAAGATTAACTAGATTGGATTATAATCGGATGACACAGATAAGTATTCAAAAGAATATTTGTAGCACTCTAGACATAAAAGTTGCTATCTGTACAAGGAAAGGGATAAAAATCTAAATATTATTCTTGAGTTGTGTAGACATACAAAAACTTAGAATGATAGCTCAAAGTCTGGCTTTCAAAAGAGGCAGACTGCAATAGTGATTTCCTGAGCAGTAGAATAGTCAAGATTTTACCATGGCATTGTTATGTTATAAAAATAAACCCAAGTAATCCAACCTTTATCTTTCAACAGTACAAACTCTTTCCCACTTATTCTTTGAGAATTGCCATAGCATTTTACTTGCCTTAGCATATTTTTATATATATTTGATTTTATTAATCCTTCACTACATCTATTTATCAATTAATCACCTGTTCTTTTTGCACAGTTTAATTAGTCAGTTTCATAGTAATAGCATAACCAATTATTTTAGTCAACTCCGACCCCTGTGGAGACGATACTCACTCATCACTTTATTACTTGATTCTACGTGTATACTTGCACATTTGCATTACACATTCACATTTGCATCAACTATCAACTTTATTAAGAATGACGCCTTAATCCAAAGTCAAGCAACAATACTGAAAATTTGGAGAACCAAATGGGTTAATTAGCTACGAAGCTTCACAATATACCACAAGGAGCATTTGTAATACCCCTACCCGTATCCGTCGTTGGCATAGGGTACGAGGCATTACCAGATTTTACCGAATTAATTTTCTATTATTACGAGTTAAATACTATTTATTTATCGAAACATGTCATGACGTCCCTTGGATGGGCCTCCGAAGCCCAAAACATACATCAGGACCAAACTGGGATTAAATCGAAACCATAAGAAATTTTTCGCAAAATCCCAAAGTTTTTTTTTTTGAACTCAATATAA
>CM025141.1:13592672-13603776 GCA_013467495.1 Gossypium gossypioides
GCTTTATTACTAATTTAACTCAGGCTTTTAATATATTAAAGTATACGAGTTACATCATATAGTCAGTTACTTACTCAGGTTTAAGGTAAGTCACACCATGAATGTCACAAGTGAATAAATTTATAAATGAATCTAGGATAAATTCAACATAGGTCATATCCGATGTATTGTCAGTCTAGATAGACAACATAATGGTCCCTTGAATCATTTTGCTCAATTTCAATGATGACAAGCTATATAGATTACTTACTAATATAAGTTACCTTTTCATGTCACGATCTAACCACATGGGGCAACCTAATATTAGTTAAACATTAGGTAATCAGTGAGCCAATATTTGCTTATAGATTTTTCTTTTCATGCAAAAACCATTGATAAATAATATATAACAGATAATAATTTAAATAATGAGATTTTAGTAACCAATATGTTTGAAAAAATACAAGCATTAATGACGAAATAAATAACTAAGGGAACTAGATTCCAACAATTTCCCATTTGCCTTAGTGAAGTAAAAAAAAAATCATATTTTGCATGCTTGTTCCCTCTACATGTTTCTCAAAAGTCCTAGCCACTAGATTCTTGTAAACGGATCCACAATGTTGTCCTCCGATGCAACTTTGACTACATCCACTATTCCATCTATCACCGCTATCGTATTGTGTGATATTTTGATCAATGTGTTTTGTTCATTTATGATTTTCAATTTCCTTAGTATTAGATATTGCTGCATTGTTATCGTAATCAAATTTTATAGTTTTTGTCATACCAAGAATGACTTTGAGATCTATTAAGAACTCCCAAAGTCAGACTGCTTCTCTTGTTGCCTTAAAAGCAACAACATATTTGACCTCCATAGTGGAGTAAGTAGTACAACTTTACTTGACACTTCTCTATACTATGGCTGTTGGAAGAAATCCAGTTCAAAAATGGGTTTTTTGTACAACGAAAAAATAAAATTTTGAAAACCAGGCCAGATTGTGATATTTATAGCAATAAACGTTTTCCCAAAATCGCACCTGTGTTTTGGGTTAAACTGATCCTTATTGTTCCTGGCTTTCAACTGAACAACCTTCTGCACTATTCTTCTACCACTAACTGCTTCAAGTGTGGGCTTGAACGAATCCAAATCAAACACAGAACCAAAAATTATTTACTTTACTTTCAATGGGAAAGTAAAACTCTCTCTCTAATATCAACTGGTAGAATTGTTATTCCAAGAAAATAAAATTTATACCTAGAAATAAATTCTCGCTATTTTGGGATAGAATAACAATATCTCAAATTTGTATATCTCTTATTATTTTTTAGCCTTACCTGTGCCATCAATTTATAGAGAGAAGAAGTGAAACCTTTACTGAATGAGTAGAAGTCTATTTAATAGAAAAATATTCTCCTAGTTGAATGTTCACCTCTAAATGTGTTATCGTTTAGGGTATAAATAACACACCAAAAATGTATATAATTGAATCGACGGTGTCCACAAGTATACGATTCAAATTGTAATATACAATGTGTGTTTCAACAGAACACAGGGAGGTATTTGAGGATAGTACCCAAAGGAGGATGGACTAAATCTATAGAAAATCTCTTTACAATAATAAGTCTAAATAGTAGTGATTAAATTGCATATTACGAAAAATCATAAAAAGGTTGAATATTAGAAATTAAATAACTAAAATAAACAAGTAACAAAATAAAAAAATGACCAAATAAATCAAACCAATCAGGAAGATTAACTCGTTTCAGGGGTTGTAATTATTTTCAGATTAGGGTTTTAGGGTGGATTAACTATTAACTAACAAATTATTAGCTCTAGGCCTCTAATTTCTTAATTATTTGGTTGATACTCGCTTATCTCCCGACCTCACTTTCTCAACCATGATAAATTAGCATTTACTCGGCAAAACTTATCTCGCGACCTGTTTAACCTATGATTACTTCTTAGGCTTGCCAGGCCAAGGGTTTAGGAACGCATAATTTAAACCAACTAATCCTATCGGGAAACCCTAAACCCCCAGTTAATCACGTCCCCGTCCACTTGTTAATCTCCCCTAAGGGAGTTAGCCACTCATGATATTCATAGTCTCAATCTCAACTGAAATAGACATGTAAATAAACACAATTAAATCTAAAGAGAAAATAGATGTAGAAATAATCTTGTCGATTTCGATTGAAGCATGGAGTAATGAATCTCTCGATTGGAATAACGAATCTTGCCGCTTGCAAAGGAAAATGAAATAAAATACTTCAATTGAATAAAATAATTCTTGGGTCGAAACTAATTCCAAGAGAAAAGAACCTCGGAATACTTAGGCACCACATCAGGTCTATGTCGTGCCATATTCCATCTATGGCGTGACACGATAGTGATTTTATTCACTCTTGGACTCGTGTTGTCCTTTAGCGGCTCAAAAAGCTTGTGCATCTCTCGTCCCACGATCCTATGTTCATTAGGCCCTAAATTAAGCATCCTACACACTTAATTACACAAATTGAAACCACCTAAGGCCCGGGTTGGCCTAATAGGTCACTAATACTCACAAAATGTGTAAAAACACTTATTTTATTAACTTTTACTACTAAAATACTAAATACCAAAAATGCAATAATGAATAATAAAAGTGCTAGAAAACAAGCTCCTTAAGTGTGAAAATATACCGAGACTACTACTAAATTTGACGTCAAGTCAAATACCCCCACACTTAAGTCTTTGCTTGCCCTCAAGCAAACTCAACAGAAACAAAATAAAAACAAAAAACAAACTAAATTGAAAATAGGAAATAAACATGCAGGAAAAGAAAATGTACTTGAGCTAGCTTGATACAAGAAATTGGATAGAAATATATTAACAAGATAATGTAAATAAACATATAATTCTAGAATGATATACAATTGACTCACAATTTCTAAAATTAGAAGGATTAGTTCATTAAATTACAAAGCAAACAAATAAAAGAATATTAATTATAAGTATCCATCAAAACAAATATACAACTATACAATTATGATCAAATGAAAATAAGTGGTAAAAACATCAAAACTTGGCACAATGTCATCCATATAAAGTACTACCTAAGTCACATAGGACTTTTTGACTTGTAACGTTCTGCAGCTTAGGGTGGTTCAAAATTCAAAGAACAAGCTTGAAAAAACAGATAAGCACAAAAGTAGTTTGACACATTATATTATCCCTAATACTCCCCCAATATTCGGATAATCTCACAACCTTATATCCACTTCTCTCACATTCTTTATTTCTCCATTACTAGGGCCTAGTATAGTATTCATTAGTACAATCATCCATGTAACCTCCCTAACCCGGCCTAGACGTTATGGCTAGATTGAGAAGGCTACATTAGCCACCGAAATGGCTAATCTAACTTACGTTACTTTTGAAGACTTTAAATAAACTCATTTTAGAGAAAAATCGTATTTGCACTTTGAGTTTGTTTAAAAGAGTTAATTTATTAGATAATCTATACTTAAGAGTCATTTTATTATTGATAGTGTTGTTTAAGAAAAAAATCGTTTGTTTATCACTCTTCTTTGTAAAAACTCGATGTTAAACTAATGCACTGAAAAAAAACCATTTTTCAAGTCATTTTGAAAACTTAGTTGCCTTATCGATTTATTTTTTAAAAACGGTTCATTTTCAATGCAGCGAAAATTAGGGAATAATTTCAAATGTTACTTAGGCTCGATATCATGTATTTTTCGGTTATTATGCTTGAGTAATCAATGCATGCAAAAATCCCCAAAAGAAAAGTTACCAAGCCACAGACCAAAAATAATTAAAAAATTACAAACCAAAATCGATAGAGACTGATTAATACTTATTAAAAATAGTCTGAGGTCCAAGGTGATTCTCCGTATGCCGAGTCCGGTCCTAGTTTGGAGGTTTACCTGAAAAGTTAAAACACAATGGGGGGTGAGCTTATGAAAGCTCAATGTGAGGGGAACAATTATTTAAACAGACATAAATATTGAATACAGTGAAACATATTAGCTTTAATAGAAGAACATAGAACCATCATTGGAATTTCATATCATTACATAGCCATTATTAAATTGATGTCAAACAGTGTATGAGCATGGGTCATCATTCATTTGAGTAACAATCATTAATTTCGATACATTCAATACAACACAATACAATATGTAGCATAAATCAATAACATTCAAATATGGTGTGCACATGATACAATGCAAAAAGGTTCCAACCCAAACCATCTACTACACACCACAAGTTCCCCAGAACCCGTCATCCGAACTCCAAAACATTATTGGCTTAAGGCCATTTTGGTCAAAACCATCAATAACAATATGCAGAAAATTCTGCCAGTAATGATATAGACAAGCTGCCAGTAAAAATGCGATAAATCGTTGTTCCCCTTGATACTCCAGGTGTAGTGCACTGACTACGTATAAATGCGGACTTAATATGCCCCCGGTACTCCATGAAACTCCTCTGTCATCCACAAAATATCCCATTCCAATGCAAAGTCAATATGTCACACAAACTCATACATAATCATATCTCAATACTTTTCACATTTATTTGAAATGTTCAACATGCCCTCAATAATCACATACTTTTAGTAAATAGAAACATTTTTCCAACTTTTAAATTACCATTAAGATGATATCATTCAACATTAACATTTTTACGATATTCCAATATGCATGTATAGTAACCTTTCCAATATAACATAGCAAACTATCCATGCAATTATATCATGCATAAACTCATATATCAACAAATCATGCTATATACACAATCAATATCATACCAAATAACACAATCATGCATCACAATTTCATTCACAAAGTCACACTGTCAAACTAGCAACTTTGCTAACATATCAATCTTTTAGGGCTCGAAACGTACTTGGTTCGACCACTTACAAAATTAATTATTTGGATATTAAGCCAGTATAACCAGCAAGATAAATCATCAAATATATATATAAAAAATTATCATTTTTAATTAAGTTTTTGAGTTTAGGACCCACACCTTACTTTCTGCTTTCTCACAGCACACTAGCGAATCTTCCAATTTTCCTTAATAAACCTTAAAACGAACCTAAGTCAAAAATCAGTATAAATTCCATCAATTCATCTCTTAAACAGCCCTTAAACACCCACTTATGGGTTCCAACAAATCGTCAAAATTACTACTATTTTATGAATCCAAACTAGTTAGATTTCTTACACTATTTTGTTGCGAATCGTTTGCGCAAACGTCTTTCGGCTTTACGGTTGATTTGGGGTGTTTTGGTCAGCACCTAACACAATTACATACTGGAAAATCAGTAGCTAATATTTATTAAAATCCCTCATTTAATCAATCCATAACCTTTTCCCAACAACTTTGTCGAAACAACAAACTAGTTTACAATTAATCGCACTTACACTTCCTGAATTGTGAGATCCGAATGGCTAATTGATGAAGGACATCTTTCCCTAATTAACATGTGATTAAAGACTAATTATAAGGGTTCATTAAATCAAACTAATTCTAGGAAAATATGGGCAAGAACAAAGAAACAAAACAACTCCCTTTCTTGCACAAAGGCGCATGCACCACCACCTACGGTGGCCAAATTCAGGGGTAATTTAAAAATGATTTATATATCCATTAAAAATCTGGAAAAATACCTTTAAAATGTTTAAAATTTACATAAATTTTAGATCTAGAAATTTAGGTTTTAAATTGACAAGATTAATCAACAAATTGAAGAAAGAAGAGATCTTACACAAGCTAGTTGAGAGAAATGACAATGACACTTTCTTGGCAATATTCAGGGATTGATCTTGGAGTTCAAGATTTCAGATTTGGGGCTGATCTTAATGAGGAAAAAAAGGTGGCAAGATGATGGAGAAGATGTTCAAATCTTGAGACAAAAATAAAAAAAAAGAAAGAGATGGTAAAATTAGGTGTAGGCAACGACAACAATGGATGAAGAAAGAAAAAAAAATTGAAGATCAAGGAGGAGAGAAGAGGGAATGGCTAGGGTGAGTAAAAATAGAATAAAGGTTGATTATTTTATGTAAAATTAACATTTATACCTAGGGTTACAAGGGTATGGATGACACACATTAAAAACAATGAATTTTGTAAAAAAAAAATAGTTATTTTGCATGGGAAAGGATTCGAACTTAAGACCTCAATTTAATTCCATGCTTTCAAATTTAAAAACTAAACACTTAGCCAACTCCTTATTTTTAAAATGATTTTGCAATATTTATTTTAAAAACAAAGTGTGTCACATACTAGGGTTTGATGCAAAATATGCAAAATAATAAAAAATTGTGAGAAAGAAGGGATTTGAACTTGAGTTTCAAGGAACGTTTCACTAATTCTTAATCCAACAAACCAATACCTCATATATTCCTAAATACGCATAGATAATCTCAAAATTTAGGGCATGACCACACTCTCTCGATTCCCAAACCCGATTCTACTAACCCCCGATTTTCAGGATGTTATAATCGAAGCTTATTTTTTTGAACAAATGTGAGCGTACTTTTTTTCCAACTCACTTTAATTTTATTTTTTTCATTGAAATTTTCTCGATTGAAATTTTGTCTTTTCTACAAGCTCAAGAAATCATATGCTCACTAACCATACAATTCCTTAGTTTCACTCATTTTTCTCTTTTGAAACACAAATAGTGGGACTACTTCTCCTTTTGATTATGGTTCAAAATCATAATGCCATAAAACACATAAATATATATAAAATACTAAATCTTAACTAATTAAAAACTAAACAAAAATTTAAAATCATCCAAAATAAAATACAAAGTCTAAATATAAAATAAAAATGATCAAAACAAGTTGGAATCAGGTTTCGATCCTTCATCATCTTCTCATTGCCCCTATTGTGCCCCACTAACGCTTAATTTCTCGACTTCCCGAAGTATGGGTCAGGCTGTGATGGCTTGGGTTTTGGACCACCATGCCTTTAGTCAATGGGCGTTTTGGTCGAAATACCCTCAAAGAATTCGGTGGTGCGATCAGGGTCTTCTCCTCGTTGTCATCATTACCATCGTCTCCTTCATTGTTGGCGTCCTCCTCGCCCGATGGTGGGAAACTCTCAAACATGTCTAGGAGTGGCATTGGCATTGGCGTTGGTCATCCATTCTGTTTCGCAAGGCGAATCACAATATCATCCATGTCTTGCATCCAACATGTCTTCCACTCTAAAATGGGCATGTCCGTAACTCTCATATTTCATGACATATGTGCATTACTCTTTCTCTTCATCGACCCTTGGGGATCACTCTTATGTTTATTTTGTTGTTCCTTCTCCTTATTTTGTTGTCGTTGGAGTTCAATGAACTGGCTGTACAGGTTGTCTCCAATCACACTCCTCGTCAGGCTCGTGAATGGCACAAATGGAGACATGGGAACATCCGCTCGTCGGTATAGAGTTGTGATCAAATACGGAAACTACATACTTTGCTTGTGGCTCTGTATGTACTTTAGTGTTTCTTCATAAATCCAGTTGTTGATACAAATTTGATCTCTCTGTAAAATAGAGTAAAGCATAACTGCTCAAGATGCAGTAATGTTAAAAGCATTATGTGTTGGTTCCAGACGGGTGCAAATAAATTGCATCAACATCTTCGCCGTCAGAAACAGGATGGTCGTGTTAAATTTGAGGGGCACCTCAGTGTTGGTATGGAGAGTCCACTCGCCACGTCCCTCCATTAAATAATTAATGATACCCTCCATATTAAAATCTTTGAATGTAAACAAATCTAGAGTCTCTAGATGGCCGTGGGTATAATACTGGGCATCATAAAATCTACATATCTCGTAAGGCATAATCGACACCTCTTTACCCCGAACAATAACGTGAGTGATCGTCTCACCCTATTTCTTGTAATTGTCCCTATCCTTTAGGGAGGCATATAACTCATAAACAATTGTGTCAACCATCAGTTTGGTTGCGGTTGCACAAAAGTTGTTCCAACGATGGGATTGTACCAAATCCCAAATATCATCGCAAGCAGACATGGTAGGATCGAACCCACATTCCTGAATGAACAAACGCCCACTCATTTGGAGGTAGAACATCTCGAATTCTAGGTTATAGAAGCGATTGGCATCGATATTGCTTGGTGCCTCGATAGTGCGTTTGTTTTTCCTTGATGCCATTTGTTTTTCAAATTAAGACAAAACATCAACAACCCAATTGATAAAATTAATAAAAATAAAGTTAAAATGTGAAACCTTGGGTTGTTACCGACGAAAATCGTTCATCGACTAATGTGGAATCTATAATCTGTAATAGGAGAATAAAACTAGAAAGCTACAAAGAAAATAGAAGAGAAAGAACTTACATGTAGAACTCAGAGGTAGGAATACGAAAACTAGAAGCTAGATCTTGAAGAAGAGGTGTGACGGCTAAATGAGAGTGTTTGCTCTTCTTTGGGTGTTTGAAAGGTGTGCTTTTATGACTATAACCGATTGGTTATAAATAAAATTACAATGGGCTTTAATCCTGAAATGGTCAAATTTTAGTTGAAAGCCATAGCTTGTGCATGGTGCGACAAAATGCCCTAACATCACCTATCTTGGCTTCAAAGTGATTGTGTCACGCCATAGCCCATCCATGATGCGACACAATATTAAGCATCATGTTCCCATTACACAAGGGTTGTGTCACGCCATGGTCTTGGCATGTTGCAACACGACCTTGCTTCTAGCCCTTCGGGATGTGTTGAAGTCCTGCAATCTTCTGTTTTTATCCCCGATTAGCTTCGACTTGTCTCATTGTATCCGAAAACCTATTTTCTCCTAATTTTAACATGCAATTACACAGTACTTATCCTAAAATCTAACTACAGATGAAAAATTGAAACTAATTTACAGTATTTACAAATTGATTAAAGTTCAATGGTTTAAAATTATGTCGTCCTCCTTAAACTTCAACATTGACTTCATTTGTCGTTCTCTACCATCTTAGCCCACCCGACCAATTCCATTCTTTTTGGGATCTCACAATTTATTTTTTTTCTTTCGCATTCTAAGTACCTATACTTACACAACTCGGAAAATACCTTTGATCAAGCTTGTTAGAGGTTAAATTGAATAAAGCGTAACACTCTTCCCTAACTAATCCCTCACTTTTGGGAATCATGACTTTACTTGAACACTCTATTTCACCATCAATTTTTATTATTAGCTCGTTTTGTTTTAGATCGATGGTCAATTTAGATGTGGCCAAGAATAGAATGGGGGTGTCTTAATCTTCCTCAAAATCGAAGACTACAAAATTTATGGGGATTATAAATCCCCGGACCTTGACCAATACATCCTCAAGTACACCTTTCGGGCGTACTAATGATCTATTGGCTAATTGTACTGATATAGATCGATAGAGGCATTAAGTTTATGCTAGCCTCTAAATTACAAAAGGCCTTCCTAAAATGACGATCTCATATCTCGATTGGAATAAAAAAAACTCGAATCTTTCAATTTTGGGGGTATCTTTTTAGTGATTAAAGTGCTACATGAGGCATCCATATCAATTTGCTCGCCCTTTTTCATTTTGATAAATGCCATGATTTCCTTTAAGTACTTAGCATATTTTAGGATTTTATCAATTATTTTTAAGAGCTGTAAATTGACATAGAGAAATTTAAATAAATTGAGAAAATTTATGAAATCTACCTTGTCCCTCTTTTCCTTGTCCTCTAATCTTGTCATGAATAGTACCTTCGTTGTGTTCGAATTTGTGATGACTGGATCAAACACCGGTTTGGCTATCTCCTCAATTGGGTCATTTTGGTCGGCTTCCTCCTCCATGTATTCCTCGACCTCTTTAAGAACATTCTCCTCTTCATAGATGGTCTCTTTTGGCTTTTTAAGTGTCTTCCCCGATCATAAGGAGATCGCCTTTATGTGTTCCTTCCCATCTCTCTGAGGATTGCTTTTCGTGTTACTAGGGTGACTTTGACCGCTATGCTTTTGTAACATCGTCATTTGCTGACTCATTTGATCATAAAGGCTATCCATTTGGGATTCAAGTCGTCCACATGTGGCTTGGAATTTTCGTATGTCCGTCTTCATCGTTTTCATCTCCCCTTTTAGCTGATTGAATCTTTGAATACATGCATCATGGTCATTACCCACGGATCTTTGTTGTAATGGCTGAGGTTGGCAAGGAGGGTTTTTTTGGGTTTGCGCTTGATTTGCAGCTTTTTGGTCCCTTCCCTATTTGAGGTTTGGGTAGCTTGTTTCTCTCAGTTGGTTTTCATAATATAGCTCTGCTCTCATCGGTCGTTCAGTCTCCTCCAAATGATTAAGCGTTTGTAAGATTTGTTGGTATCGATCATTTTCGTTACCTTCGTTTATAGCTTTTACCGTTGGAGGCTTTGATTTGTATTTGAATATTTCATTAGGCCACATGTATGAATTTATAGCTATAACATCAATGATTTTATAGGGTTGTTCATTTGTAAGGAACATAATCGATCCTCCAATCGCTCCATCTAGTCTGGATTTAGTGTTACCATCAACACCATTATAAAATATCTGGATTTGGAGCCACGCTTGCAATACATGGTGTGAGCACTTCCTAAGCATCAACTTGAAATGTTCTCATGCCTTGTACAAGGATTCACCTTCGTATTGTTTAAAGTTGACAAATTCTCGCCTAAGCTGAATGGTTCGGCTAATGGAGAAAAAATTGTGTAAGAATTTTTTCGCTAAATCGTCCCATGTGGTGATGGAACCTGGTTCTAATGAGTCTAACCAATCAGCCGCGTTGTCACATAAAGAAAACAAAAAATAACCAATGACGCACAACATTATCGGATACTCTGTTAAACTTGAAGGTGTTGCAAAATTGTAGGAACTATGTCAACTATTGATTCGGGTCTTCCACCATATTTCCTTTGATTGCATCCTGTCTTGGATCATCTGAATAGTTACCATTTTTATCTCAAAATCATTGACTGACGATTGCACTTGAGTAATTGCTCTGGATCTGGATATGGCTCGATTAGGGTGTTGGTGCTTTAGGTCATAAACAAAAAAAAATTAAAAAGAAATTAAAAATAAAATTAAAAATAAAAGAAATAAAAAT
>CM025141.1:13620249-13633191 GCA_013467495.1 Gossypium gossypioides
TTTATTTTTATTTAGTTTAATTAGGATTTTTTATATATATCGTATGTCTAGTTTTTCTTTGTAAGAACCCCATACTTTTTATGACACTACAATATCGAGCCGAAATCTTAAGGAGGAGTAGTCCTACCAATTGTTTTGAATGTACCACGCCAATCAGATAACATATTTCATTTATCTTTTATTGCACATTAGGGACAATGTGTCGAATAAACTATGGCGCTAACTTAGGAATAATTTTAATTTTTTATATTTTTTTTCTTTGTTTTTAGTATTTTATAAATATTTTATTATCTGTTTTCCATGTGCTTAAGCTTGTAGAAATACAAGTGATTAGTTAAGAGCATGTTAATAGGGTTCTGTGAATAAAATATAAATTTAGTTTGATAATAATTTAATCTAAATTTTCTAATTTCAGACTAATTAGTTCAATTTATTACACTGTGAATAGATTTAAAATGTTAAGTATACTACATTATAAATAGATATGTAAATAACATGCATGTTTAATTGAATTATAGGTTGTAAAAATTGATAAACTTGGTCAATTTAATCCATGTAATGAATTACCTAGGGATAACCTAAGGCATTTTTTGTTAGATAATTTCTTGAACCGAAAAGCTATCCCGTAAATATTTTCCCTAGTACTTTATTTTGAACCTGAATCCATTCTCTTTATGAATGAGAAATGAAACCATAAGCCTAACAAAAAATCTATTTGATCCTTTATTTCTTGGTCCTTGTGTCAAGGGCCAAAGTGTAAAGCTCGTAACCATCGCACAAGATGCATCCCATAGAGGTCTATCAATTAAATGGGGATCATTTAGCCCACGAGAACTGGACTGATTCAAAGAGTTGGAGGAGACGCCTATCAGATTGAAGCCTGGGTGGCCCAATGATGCATATATGGAAACATAGGCTACCTTGGTAAATACGGGAACTAATCTTAGACGATTGATAGGAATCATATCTTGTAAAGAATATATTAGATTTTCTATTGTAATCTTGTAAATCCATTGGTTTAAGGGATAGACTTAATCTCATCCATCGATGTAACTTAACTAGACTGTCGGTTTTGGGGGAGCTCAACTATAAACAGGGAGCCTCCCCCTCACTTGTAAATCATCCATTGCATCTTGAATTCCTAAGAATAATAGAATTCTTGGAGAGCATTTACTCAAACACCTCTCATACATTATTTTCCGTAGCCTTTTATTCTTCTGTGCTTTCTTTTGGCTAAGTTGCTTCCGCTATACAAATTGGTGCCTTGGAGGAATTCTTTGTTAATCCTTAATGTTTGGAGGTTAGGCTGACTTAGGCATGTTTGGAACGAACGGATCGCCTAATGCCACACGAAACATGAGACGAAAGTTCTAGCCCCGTGATAGTTGGTATCCAAGATTAGGTTTGGGAAGGCACCGTTGGGATGTCGAAAGAAGTTGTCGATCAGAATGAGTTAATGAAGACTCGTAGAAGGGTCAAAAAAATCAATCAATCGAAAGACATGCTGTCAACTTTAGAGGATCGAGTAGCCACTCTCGAGGAGTCCATGGGGGACGTCAAGGAGAGGATCGATGATCTTAATGATAGAATCACCGAGGGGTTGCAATCAATAAAGAAGCAGCTTAGAGAATATGTGTGGGATTTTATTGGTTCCTTGGAGAACAAGTAGGCAAGAAAGGATGATGCTCTCGAGGCTATAGTGACAGCTTTGAAAGAAGAGATCTATGAGCTTAAGGGGTAGCTCAGGATTTTCAAGGCTGCCTTAGGTAATGGAATGTTGGCTTCGAGGCCGAAACAACAACCAATGGATGTGCCCAAACTAAAATTGTTCAAGGGGGCAAGGTTCGCAAGTAAAGTGGACAACTTTCTTTGGGCAATGGAGCAATACTTCCAAGCGATGAACATCGAGGACACTACTACTAAGGTAAATATTGTAGTTATGTATTTTATTGGTGTTGCTTTGTTATGGTGGCATCGTAGGTCCACATATGTAAGAGGTGGTGGGACTAAGATTGGGACTTGAGTGGAGTTTCAAAAGGAATTCAAGACATAGTTTTACCCAGAGTATGTTGAGAACGAAGCTCGAGCAAAGTTGTGACAACTTACGCAACAAGGCACGGTTAGGTAGTATGTGCGGGAGTTCAATGAACTCATGCTCCAGATTTCTTATTTGAGCAAGAAGGAAGCATTTTTCTCCTTCACGGATGGGTAGAAACCATGGGCAAAGCAAGAGTTGCAATGAAGAGGAGTTCAAGAACTTACCAAAGCCATGATGGTAGCGGAATCCTTAGTAGAACTTGTTCCAAGACCGTGAGGAAGACCATGACGAAGATACAGAGGGACATAGCGATGATAGAAACGATAGTAGTAGCGATAGTGGTAATGGGAAACCACGAAATGGGAAGTGGAGACCAATAGACTGAAAGAGAAGAGGAGCAAGATGAGATGCTACCTTTGTAAAGGACCGCATATGAAAAAGAACTGCCCAAAGGTATCTTCATTCTTGGCTATCAAGAGAAATGATAAGCCGAAAGAAGCGAAGCCTGTTGAGAAAAAGACATCGATGATTAATTCGATGGTACTTACTCCTGCAAAGAGGAATGGCAGAGAAGGGTTGATGCTTGTAGACATCAACATTGTAGGCCAAAAGAGGAGTGATCTTGTTGATACGGGAGCATAAGATTTTATTCATATCAGGAAAAGTTATGAGGAAACTTGGTCTCTCGATTAGGAAATCGAAAAGAAGATCAAGATAGTAAATTCTGAGGAGGCCCAAATTATGGGAGTAACTTGAAACGTGAAGCTACAAATTAGCTCCTTGTTAATCCAACTAGTTAAGGATGTTTCGTATGGGAGGAAGATTGACTCGATAGAATGGAGTACTACAAAAGGCCCTTCGAAAATGTTAGTGGCATATGAGACCGCTGTGAGACCTATGGAGTCGACTATGGAGCTAACACCTTTGGATAAGGTGCATTGTGTATCAAACTCTGAGGTAAAAGCAGCAATGCAAAAATAGTAGGGATGAGTAAATGCTGCAAGTAATGTACATTTCGAACATTTTGGTAGTGTTTTTAATTTTGACTTGTAACACTCCTAACCCGTCTCCATTGCCAAATTAGGGTTACAGAGCATTACCATAAAATTGGAAACATTTAATCATCATATCATTCAACATGTTATTAATATCATAAACCATTCACACACATGCATATTTTTCTTAAAGTAAGCCCTCAAGGCCCTAAAAATAGCTTTAGAACAATTCGGGACTAATTTGAGACAGTTTGGAAAGTTCAAGAAAAGCATGCAAAAATTTCAAAACAGGGGTCACACGACCGTGCGGTTAGGCCGTGTGTCTCACACGGCTGTGTCGCACGCCCATATTCCCAACCGTGTAAATTTCAAACTAAGGACACACAGCTGTGTCTCAGCCCGTGTCCTCACCCGTGTAACTCACTAAGTAAGGGCACATGGTTGTGTCACACACTCGTGTGCCAGGCCGTGTAACTCTCTGAGCTTCCCCACACGCCCGTGTGTTAGGCTGTGTAACTCACTGACTTGAACCTTAAGAAATGCCTAGATGACACACTATTGTGTTGCCAAGCCATGTGCCCCACACGGCTGAGTCACACGCCCGTGTCTCAGGCTGTATGAACCCAAAATTTACCTAAAATCAAGTTATTTCAAACCATTTCATGCATAACATTTCAATCCAATTTAAGCACAGTTTAAAGGAACCTAAACATAACCCAATCACATATCAAAATGCTAATTCAAGATCTTAATTCAACTAAATAATATGCCATTCAAAGGCACCAAATTTCATCAAAACATTTCTAACCAAAGCAAAGCAATTTAACTACATTTCAAACACAAACTTAGTTCTTCTAACTACCATCATATAACAATCAACTTAACCATTCACATTTTTACTTTAAACATACCATATAAGAGCTTATATTTCAAGTGCTTAAAATAACCAAAAGACTTAAAATTATCAAAGCATTTAAAATCCATCAAACAAAGCTTAAGCTCAAAATCATATTTGAACCAAAATGATCATTTACACATTCATAAACTATTACTACACAAAGTCCTATACATGCCATATGACAAAGATATTCAAAAATAACCAAATTAGTCCTTAAGATAGTGTGATTCTTTGAGCTTGATCTGATCTACCGACAGCAAAATAAAGTCTACAAAATAAAGGACAAACAAAGGTAAGCTTACTTAAAGCATTGTAAGTTCGTAAAACACCGATAGAACTTGCTACAATTTAATTTGACAACACAAAAAAATCAAATAGGAAATTTCCAGTCATTCACAATCCACCATAAATAAGAGCTACACATTTCCTTACATTAGACTGATCAACTGACTTCCCTTGCCATTTTCATAATTTACAGAATAACGCTCAATCGAGCTAGATCCTGAACATTGACCATTTTGCAATGCTTCTCTCACAATCTGACAAGGGTCTGCAACGTATGCAAGTCCTCATCCATTGCTACAATTCATTCATCAGAGCAGAACATTTAGTCATTTCACTAGTTCTCGGTGCTACTCACACAAGTTCTCGAGAATTTACAACTTATGCAGAATTCTTAGCCATCGGAAATGGTCCATTTCTTCAGAACAAAATATTTAATCTTTTCATCACTTTACATTTTGACCCAGCACCGAATCATATTAATATTTCATAACTTAAATATATATAAATTAGAAGTACAACCTTACCAGGCTAATTTTTAATAACAGCCAAAATACAGGGACTATTCCGCTACCTTGTACTTTCCTCGATTATCAACACATTCGTGATCAATTAAGGCTTCAATTGAAAAAATATGAAAACATTAGGTTTTCTTGGCTATGCCGTGAGGAAAATGGTGAGATTGCAAAAAAAAGATCATCTTTCTTTAGTTTAATTTAATATATATACTATGGCATTTTTGTAATTTTGATAACTTTCGTAATTAACTTTAATTAACCTATGTTTAAGCCTAATTAAGACATTCACTTGTTCAAATAATCATTCAATTTCAATAAATAAATTCCCATGGGTTATATTACCCCTTTAGCCCCTTTAATTTAACTACTCAACTTTTGTAGTTTTTGTGATTCAATCCTTTTTACTTATTAAACTATCTAAACAAAAAAATTTTCCAACCACAATTTAAATGACCCTAAAGACCTCGTAAATATATTAATTAAATAATTTTTATGAAATTTTTATGTCAAAATTATGGTCTCGAAACCACTATTTCTGACACCACAGAAAAATAAGTTGTTACATGACTTGTTGGCTCAACAAGAACATAAGAGCCCTTTCAAAGTTCTTAAGCAAGGAGGTCGATGGACTGTGGGAAATTCGAAGCCAAGTGTTGTGAATCAAGAGGATTCTGTTTGAAGCGAGTCGGAATGTGGGCAAGAGAGAGCCGTGGCTTCTTGCCAACGAGATGTACCAATGAGTTCAACAATTCAAGTTAAAAGGCTACAGAAGCAAAGGCGAAGGTTTTGAAGGAAGGGACGACTCGATAGCAAGACTAGTCGGGAAATAGCCAAGGTGACGAGAGAGTTCCAAGGTGAATCAAGTCAGTGCCATTCTGAAGGTGCAACGAGGATGTTACGAGAATGGGTGAGGGAGAATGTCATAGGCCAAGTGCAAAGCCAGTGACCATCGAACAAGATGCGTCCCATAGAGGTCTATCAATTAAATGGAGATCATTTAGCCCACGAGAACTGGCACGATTCAAAAAGATATTGGAGAAGCCTATCAGATTGAAGCCTGGGTGGCCCAATGATGCAGATATTGAAACATAGGCTACCTTGGTAAATATGGGAACTAATCTTAAAAGATTGATACGAATCATATCTTGTAAAGATTAGATTAGATTTGATATTGTAATCTTGTAAATCCTTTGATTTAGAGGATAGGCTTAATCTCGTCCATCAATGTAACTTAATCTAAATCGTCGGTTTTGGAGGAGCTCAACTATAAATAGAGAGCCTCCCCCTCACTTGTAAATCATCCATTGTATCTTGAATTCTTAAGAAAAATAGAATTCTTAGAGAGCATTTACTCAAATACCTCTTATGCATTATTTTCTTTGGCTTTTTCTTTTTTTGTACTTTTTTTGGCTAAGTTGCTTCTGCTATACAAATTGGTGCCTTGGAGGAATTCTTTTTTTAATACTCAATTGCTTGGTGGTTAGGCTGACTTAGGCGTGTTTAGAATGAACGGATCGCCTAAGGCCGCACGGAACGCGAGACGAAAGTTCTATCCCCGTGACGCTTGCACAAATTTAGATGTTTGACCATAGATATTGATGGATTAGATAGAGACATCTCGATGGTTTCAAAAGAGAAAAAATGAGTAAAGTAAGGAATTGTATGGTATAGTGAGTATAAGAATTCTTGAGCTTGTAGAAAAATAAGGCAAAATTCCAATTAAGAAAATATCGATGAAAAAATATAAAAGCAAAGTGAGTTCAAGAAAAAGTACACTAACATTTGTTCGAAAAAAGAAAAAAATAACACGAGCTCGAATGATTGTACTCATGAATATTATACTAGGCCTTAGTAATGGAGAAATAAGGAATGTGAGGGAAGTATATATAAGGTGGTGAGTTTATTTGACTATTGAGGGAGTATAGGGGACAATATAATATGCCAAACTACTTTCGTGCTTAGTCATTTTATCGAGCCTATTCTTTGAATTCTGAACCAACCTAAGCCGCAGAATGTTAAAAGCCAAAAAGTCCTATGTGACTTAGGTAGTGCTCTATATGCATGACAGTTATGCCAAGTTTTGATATTTTTCCCACTTATATTCATTTGAACATAATTATATATTTCTATATATATCTGTTTTGATGGATACTTATACTTAATATTCTTTTATTTGTTTACTTTGTAATTTAGTGAACTAACCTGTCTAATTTTAGAAATTATAAGTCAATTGTATATCATTCTAGAGTTATATGTTTACTTGCATTATCTTGTTAATATTTTTCTATTCGATTTAATGTATCATACTAGCTCAAGTACATTTTATCTTTTACATGTTTATTTCTTCTTTTCAGTTGTTTTAATTTCATTTGTTTTACTTTTTTTTTGTTTAACTTTCTTGAGGACAAGCAAGGATCAAGTATGGGGGTATTTGACCTATCACCAATAGTAGTGGTAGTTTAAGTACATTTCGGCATTTGACGAGCTTGTTTTCTTGCATTTTATAATTAATTATTGCATTTTCAATAGTAGTAGGTTAGGATCTAAATATTAATAAAAATAAGTGTTTTTACACATTTTCTGCTATTTCGATAACCTGTAAGGCCGACTCGAGCCTCATGAGTTACTAATGGGCTATTTAAGTGTATAGGATGCCAATTCAGGTCCAAGAATACAAGGGATGATGATAGGGCCACGAGTCAAAGGAGCCCGATAGCACAACGAACCTGCCAAGTTCGGGAAAGCACTTGATGTCATGACGAGGAGTTTCCTCTCGTCACGACGATGTAATGATTATGGGAAAGCAATCACGATGGCGACGTTGTGACAATAAGCCTTTCCACGCACAATGACGCGACGATGGTAGGTCAAAATATGATTGATTCTTTCCACGACACTCTTGGGATATTTCTATATTCGGACCCTATCATATATAAGAATATTGTATTAATTGGTATCTAAGTGTATCTAGGGTAGAGTGGTCACCAAGTACCCCATTGTCTATATAAGCAACCTTAGGGTCACCGGAATCGGTGTGAAGACTTAGACGGACAATTTTTGTTATTCAGCTTTCTTTATATTTTATTTTCATGTTTGCTTAGTCTGAACTTTTCTATTCCTATGCGAAGACAATTGCGAGCGAAGATTGCTTTGGAATCGCACCTTAATATATTATTCATTAGCATTATCTTATCTCTTCTATTCCATTATTTTATTTATATTTCGTTGATTTTTCCAATTAATAATTGTATGAATATTAGGATAGATTATTGTGTTCTACTCATATCTTGTATGATTTGATTAATAAAATGATTTATCTAAAATTAGTTATTTAGTCAAGAGTATTTAGTATATTAGGGAGTGATGTAATAGAATATCGAGACAGGTGAGACCAAAAGGGTATTCTTAAGTAACAGTGATAAATAACTCAATCTAGGGTAATTAATTATTTAATTAGATAATTAGGGATTCAATCGGTCATAGGCAAGAGGTTTGCATTGTCTACACTAGGAATAGGAAATTCCTTAGGTTAATTTAGGGTAATTAATTAAATTAGTTTAATTAAAATATTAATTTGGATTCAAACTACTAATACGTGACTCGATTAGATTAGTAATTATTTTCTATAATTAATTTAATAATAGTTTCTCCAATCTGTAATCTTTGGGTATTGACCGCCTTTGAACTTACTAACATCCAAAGTGTGAATACTGCAACTAAATGTATGAAACTAATGTAGTGTCCGCAAGTATATGAGTCAAGTTGCAATAAAGTTTGTTCACAACGAAACACTTGGTAGGTATTTTGAGGATCGTATCCAAGGGATTGAAGTTTAGGAGAAACTGTTATTAAGTCAATTACCAAAAATAACTACTAGTCTACTTGAGTCACGAATTAGTAGTGTTAACATAAAAGCGGGATGATAATAATAACAAAATAAATTGAACTAAACCTAAATCTACTCCTAGGTTCAAGTATCAGCTTCTCCTATTCTTTGTTTCGAGTACGTGAATTCTTTCAGCCTAGATCCAATTGTTTTACTTAATTAATTATTGTTGTAGGGTTCTAAATAATTGGTTACTAATGAACCTAGCAAGGCTTCTCAACCTTCGACTAACCTAACTAGGTAGCAGGAACTACTCACCTCTCAATGATGCAATTCAGACAGGGGTAGGGTAAGGTTTTCACAGATAGGCAATACTGAATTCGGGTAATTTCCCACCTAGATGACTTCCTAGGGTCGTCAAGCCTATGGTTTAAGTTATTCTTTCCCTAATCACTGATCTACTAAGTAATGTTTGGTAAGCAAGACTGATTTCAGTTTAATTCCTACCTAGATTACTTCCTAAGGTCGTCAATCCTATGGTTTGATTGCACTCAACCAGATCTAACCAATCCGAATTAAACTCTACCTGACAATCAATTAATTAGATTAAAATAGTTAAAAAATGCGAAATATGTATAAAGCATAAATTGATTATAATCTTTACAGAAACATTCAATTAACAATATTAAAGAAAAGAATATAAAAAAATAGAATAAAAGAAGGAGATGCTCATGGGTTTATCACTGAAAGTTTAGCTCCGGAACAATCTCCACTGGCGAAAGTCTCACTTCGGAATAGGATCTTTCGGTTACAAGAACATAAAATAAACTAAGTAAAAACTAAAAATGAAAATAAAAACCTAATATTGCCTCACCAAAATCCATTAATGTCTTGTTCTAAGCGAGTATTTCTAGATCCCGTCTATTATGACCTAACTAAATCAAGTAAGGAAGACTGAGCATGTTAATTTAGGTTATGTAGAAGAAAACACCTTTTCTCATTAAATTGGCCTCGTCGCAGCTATGCCGTGACACCATTAAGCCTACGTCGTGACATCAAAGGTAGTCTACTTTATACTTTGTATCTTCAAGGCTATGTCGCGACACTGCCTAGCCTATGTCGCAACATCCTCGGTAGACTGCTCCTTGGGTATTCTGTTTGCTTTGTTGTGACATCTCAGCTCCGTTTTGCAACATTGGGAGCAGTCCACTATCTTTTTGCCCTCGAATGATGTCCTGCACAATTAATCAACACGTTAGTATTCCCTTAGTCCCAGATTGGCCTAGAAGGTTATCGAACACATAAAAATGCTCATTTTATTTGCTAGGTCCTAAGAATGGAAACTTAATAAAAAACTGTATTAATTTTCTATAAAACTAGCTCGTTAAGTATAAAGTTGACCTAATCAGCTACAATGAATTGTGCTAGACCAGGTATGGTCCTCGGAATACTTACAAGTGTTTCGTTGTAAACTTTACTATGGTACAATTTGACTCGTATGCTTGTAGACAGTTCTGATTCAATTATATATCTTTTTGGTGTGATATATGAACTATAAATGGTAACACGTTTATAGGCGGTCAATGATTCCAATTGAGATAAGGGATCGGCAGTTTAGCAAGGGCCTTTACTATTTAAAGGCTAGCATAAATTTAATACCCCTATCGATCTACAAAAAAACCATTCTAGGGAAGCTAAAGAACATCTCAATAACACTACAATTAGCTGATAGATCCTTGGTAAACCCAAAAGGTGTACTCGAGGATGTATTGGTCAAGGTACGGGGATTCATGGTCCCTGTCGACTTTGTAGTCCTGAACTTTAAGGAAATCGAGAAATCCCCATTCTGTTGGGTAAGCCATTTCTAGCCACTTCTAAATCGACAATCGATCTCGAACAAAATAAGCTAATTATAAAAATTAATAACATAATAGAAGTGTTAAAATTGGTCGCAATTCCCAAAAGCGAGGGATAATTAAAGGAGGAGTGTTATGCCTTATTCAATTTAACCCTTAACGGCCTCAATCGAAGGCATTCTTTCAGTTGTGTTGATGTAGATAAGTGTAATGCAAGAGATCAGGACAAATGGCGAGATCCCTATAAGAATAGAATCGATTTGAAGACCTACGATGGTTGTGAACCACAATTGAAGTCAATGGTGAACTTTAAAGTATTGTCGGACAAGTCCGGTAACATACCATAGTTGTTTCAAACCATTGAAGTTTAATTAAATTGTACATATTGAAAATGAGTTTCAATTTTTCATTTTTAGCTAGATTTTAGATAAGTATTACATAATTGCATGTTAGAATTAGAAGCAAACATATTTCAGGACACACTGGGACAAGGAAAAGCCAATTGGGGACAAAAATGGGCGAACAGAGGACTTCAACACATCCCGAAGGGCTAGAAGTAAAGTCGTGTCACACCATGCCTAGGTTATGGCACGACATAGGCCCTTTGAAATCAAAATATTTGATGTTAAGGTGTTGTGTCATCCAATGCATAAGTTATGGGGCGACAAGAGCACTTCGAAGCCAAAAATGTGTGACGTTAAGGCAACGTGTCGCGCTTCAGCTAAAATTGGGTCATTTAAAGCATAAAGCCCGTAAAACTTCTATTTATACCTACCGTTTTTTTTTCATGAAAACACACATCTCAAACACCCAAAGAAGAGCAAACATCCTCCTCTAGTCGTCGCCCCTCTCCCCCAAAATCTAGCTTCGATTTTTCGCATTCCCTACCTTCTATTTCCACAAGTAAGTTCTCCTCTTCTATTTGCTTTATAGTTTTCTAGTTTTTTTCATCTATTCAAATTACATTCCACATTGATTCAAGAATGAGTTTCGTCGAAAACCACCTAAGGTTTTGTCTTCTAACTTTCTCATTTATCAATTTTATCATTTGAGTTTATTGTTATTTTGCTTTAATTTCAAAAAATCGCACCACAAAAACAACAATGCACCACTCAAGCACCGACCAACATCAATGCCAATCGCTTCCATAACCCGAAAGTTTAGAGATTTTTCCTCCAAATTAATAGGCGTTTGTTTATACAAGAACGTGCATTTGATTCTACCATGTTTGTTTGCTATGATATTTAGGATTTAATACAATCCCATCATTGGAACAACCTTTGCACAACCCCAATAGGTGGTCGACGCAATTGTTTATGAGTTTTATGCCTTCCTGAAGGATAAGGAGAATCGTAAGCAACGGGGTGAGAAGGTCACTTGCATTATTGTTCGGGGCAAAAAGGTGTCAATTTGCTGATATTACGATGCCCCGTATTATACTCGTGAACATTTAGAAACCTTAAATCTATTTACATTTGAATATTTTTATATGGAGGGTATAATAAACTATTTTACGGAGAGACGTCACGAGTGGACTCTCCATGCAAATACTGAGGTGCCCCATAAATATAACACGGCCATTATGTTTTCGATGGCCACGATGTGGAAGCAATTCATTTGCATCCGCCTGGCACCAACTCAAAATGCTTTTGGTGTTACTGCATATTGAGCGGTTATGCTTTATTCTTTTTTGCAGAGAGATGATATCTACATCGCCCACTAGATTTATAAGAAAATGCTAAAGTGCATACAGAGCCGAAATAAAAGTATGCACTTCTCTCATTTGATCACTATTCTATGCCGTCGAGCTGATGTTCCTATGTCCCCAGTCGAGCCATTCACGAGACCTATGAGGGTCGTAATTGGGGACAACCTGTACAGTCAGTTCATTGAGCTCCAACAGAAGCAAAAATAGGGAGAAAAAATAATGAACAATATAAGAGCGATCATCACGGGCCGATGAAGAGAAAGGGTAAAGCACATACGTCAAAGACGATGGGACTCACCAACATGCCTATCTCTGAGTGGTAAACACGAAAAATGCAAGATATGGGCGACATTTTAATTCGCATTGTGGAATAGAATGGATGGCCAACACCTGCACCACTTCTGGACATATTCAAGTGATTCCCACCATCGGGCAAGGAAGGCGCCAACGAATAAGATGAGGAGGAAGAGGAGGAGACCCCGATAGTGCCACCTGATTATGAGCGAGTATTTCGAACAGGCCGCTCATCGACAAAGAAGGTGGTGATCCTCAACCTGAGCCATCATAGCCTGGCCCAGACTTCGGAAAGGTGGTCTACTCAAGTGTTGGTATGGTACGAGAGGGGCAAGGCACCTATGATGGAGGAGCCGGAACTTGATTCCGACTAGTTCTGAATATTTTTTTAAAATTTTAAATTGGACTTTGTACTTTATTTTATTTGGTATGATTTTTAATTTTTTTCATTTTTAATTAGTTAGGATATAGTATTTTATATATATTTATGTATTTTAGTTTTTCCTTGTAGGAACCCCGCAATTTTT
>CM025141.1:13635410-13646006 GCA_013467495.1 Gossypium gossypioides
CTAAAATAATAACAAAATTAACAATAAAACAAGTTTTATACAATATCCAAACAATAACAACAAAATAGTCGCAACATTATAGTGAAATGGTAGCAAAATAGGGAGAAAAAAACATGAAAATATCATTAAAATAACAAAAAAAAAGTCAATTTTTTGTCATTTGATGAATTCAGGCCGAGCCAGGCTCAGGCCAAAAATGTCTTACCTGAGGCCCGGTCCACTTTTAAAACGGGCCTTATTTTTTTCCCAAGCCCATTTTTTGGGCCTATATTTTTGTTCAAACCCTCCCACTTTTTGGTCAAGTCAGGTGGCCCGACCCATAAGCAAGTCTAGTGTTGTGACCTATTAGGCTGGCACGGGTCTTAGGTAGTTCTAATTTGTGTAATTGAGTGAGTAGAATGATGGTTTATAGGCCCAATTGACGTAGAAGCAAGGGACGAATGATACACAAGCTTCTCAAGATGTTAAAGCATGAAACGAACCAAGGAAGCCACAAATTTATTGTTATGTCATGCCATAGACCTTGTATGGCGTGACATAGCACTGACGTGGTGCCCAAGCACTTCAAAGCTATTTTCATCGACACAATCGACTTTATACAAAGACTTAGGAAGTGCTGAAGACCTAATTTGGGCTGCCAACAGTCCTATATATAAAACCTTAAGGGTTTGATGTAACTAAGTCATCTTACACGCATCCAAAAACCCTAGTAGTTTAGGAGTAAGATTAGATTAAGTTTTCTTTTGGTTTTCATCAACTCTTTGTTCTTTCCTCTTAGAATCGGTTTTAATCCAAGATTTCTTTTATTTAATTGAATTATTTTAGTTCCTTTGTTTTCACAAGCGACAACATTCGTTATTCCGATCGAGAGATTATCTACTCCATTCTCCAATCGAAATCAATTCTAGGATTATTCTAATACCATTTCTCTTTCAAGTTATTTGTGTTGATTACATGTTTATTTCTATTGAGATTAAGATTATGAATAACATGAGTGGCTAAATCCCTTGGGGGAGATTAACTAGTGGATGGGGATGTGATTAACGTAGGATTTAGGGTTTACCAATAGGATTCGTTGGTTTAAATTACATGTTCCTAAACCCTAAGCTTGACAACCCTAGGAAGTAATCATAGGCTAAACAAGGTCAGGAGATAAGTTTTGCGGAGTAAATCGTTGTTTATCTTGGTTAAGAAAGTGAGATTGTGAGATAAGCAAGTATCAACCAATTGATTAATTAGTTAGAGGCCGAAAGGTAATAATTGGTTAATTGATAACTAATCCATCCTAAAACCCGAATCCAAAGTTAGATAAAACCCTTGAAACGAGTTAATCTTCCTGATTGGTTTTATCGACTTAGTTGTTTGTTTATTTTATTACTTATTTATTTAATTTCTCATATTCATCTATTTTATGGTTTCTCGTAATATAGGATTTAATTATTACTATTTAGACTTATTACTGTAAAGAGATTTTCATTAGATTTATTTCATCCTCTATTGGGTACAAACCTCGAAATACTTCATGTGTTCCATTGTACACAAATACAATATTACAATTTGACTCTTATACTTATGGACACCACCGATTTAATTTCTTATACTTTTGGTGTGATATTTTTACTTTAAACGATAACACGTTTATAGGCGTTCATGTTGTTGGAGCGTCACGTCAGTGTCACGACACCCTCAAGCTTGTGTCAAACACTGAGGGAGGTTGCTTCTTTGGGTGTGTCTTCAGGGCTGTGTCGCAACACCCTATGGTCTGTGTCACGACATCCTCGGCGGATTGCTCCTTGTGCACTCTGGATACTATGTTGTGACATCCAAGCTCCGTGTTACAACATCGAGAGTAGTCCACTATCTTTCTGCCTTAAAGTGATGTCCTGCACACTCACCTAACATGTCAGTCTACCTTTAGGCCTAATTTGGCCCAATAGGTCATGTAAACACCTAAATTACTCATTTTATTTCCTAAGTACTTTCCTTGTCGCCTATTGTAGTGGTAGTTTAAGTACATTTCGGCACTTAACAAGCCTATTTTCTTGGCATTTTATAATTAATTATTGAATTTTTAGTGTTAGTAGGTTAGGAAATAAATATTAATAAATAAGTGGTTTACGTATTTTTTTTCTATTTTGATGACCAATAAGGCCAATTTTGGCCTCAAGAGTGACTAATGGGTTAATTGAGTGTGTAGGATGCCAATTTAGGTCCAACAATACAAGGAATGATCGTCGAGTTGTGATATAAGGAAGCTTATATTGCAACACAAGTCAACGAAGCTGTCAAGGCTAGAAAAACACTTGATGTCATGACGAGGAATTTCTCCATGTCACGACGACACGACGATTATAAGAATGAATTCACGGTGGCTATGTTGTAACAATGAGTCTTCCCATGTCACGACGACGCGGTGAAGACAGGCCAAAAAGAGTTGAATCCTTGGACGGCACTTTTGGGATATTTCCTTATTTGGACCCCGAGCATTTATCAGAATATTGCACTAATTAGAATCCCAAAGTATATCTAGATTAAGTGGTCACTATGTAACTCGTAGCCTATAGAAGTAACCTTAGGGTCACAGGGATAGGTATGCAGTTTTAAACGGAGACAATTTAATTTAGTTTTTAGTTTTCTTTTCTTTTATTTTTGCTTAGTCGGAATTTTTCTACTCTAATGTGAAGACAATTGCAAGCAGAAATTGCTCTAAATCTGCGCTTCAATATATTTATTCTTGAGCATTTTCTTTCCTCTTCTCTTTTATTCTTTTATTTATACGTCGTTAACCTAATCAATTAACATTTGTATGACTATTAGAATAATTTCTTGCGCTTTGTTTATATCTTCAATGATTCGATTATTAAACTTATTTATCTGTTAAGTGATTTTTTACTTGGAAATGGTTGTTTATTCAAGAGTGCTTAGTATATTAGGGAGTGACACCTTTGATAGAATATCAGGATAGGTGAGACCAAAAGGGTATCCTGTCGTGTATAACTTGTGCCAAACGATGAGACCAGAAGGATACTGTATGCCTAGGAAGAGATCGGGAAGGTGACTTAGGTGGTAATCCTGAGTAAAGATAAGGTCGGGAAGGTATTCTTAGCTAAGGGTGATAAATAACTTAATTGAGGATAATTAACTATTTAATTAGATAATTAGGTATTTAATCAATCATAGGCTAGAGGCTTGCATTGTCGACACTAGGAATAGGAAATTCCATTAGGTTAATTTAGGTTAATTAATTTAATTAGTTTAATTAAAATATTAATTTGGTTTCACACTACTAATTCATGATTCGATTAGATTAGTAATTATTTTCTTTAATTAATTTAATAATAATTTCTCCAAACTACAATCCCTTGGTTATGATACTCGGAATACTTACCAAGTTTTTCGTTGTAAACAAAACTATATTACAATTTGACCTATTCGCTCGCAGATATTACACTTAATTTCTATATATATTTATTTTCACAATTTTAACTCTAAACGTTTGCACGTTTGGGGTCAGTCACTACTAAAGATAAAAACTAAGTAAAAACATAACTAAATTGCTTTCCAACAAGCTTATTAAGTACAGAAAGAGGTTTAATCTGCTACAACGAACTGCAACAAATCAAACTCCCCCACACTTGTGTCATTGCTTGTCCTCAAGCAAAACAAACATGCAAAAAGAGAAAACAAAACAAATGATGATCCTTGAACAAGTATGATACAAGAATTAGTTTAGGAGCAAAGCAAACAGGTATAATCGTAAGTACATGAAATTCTGACATGATATATAAATGAGTTACCATTATCAATTTCAAACACCTACGCTCAGTACATTACAAAGCATATAGGGAAAAAGATTATCAAGTATATTGATCCATCAAGAAAATTACATAAGGACTTCAGTTATGCTAGTAGAATATAGACAATTATTATTACCCTCACTTAATACAATGTCCATCCATGAATAGATTTACGTAAGTTGCATAGGAATTCTTGTCTTGTAACGTTCTGAGGCTTAAGCTTGGTATGGATTTCAAGAACAGGGCACTTCAAAACAGTTCAAGCACGAAATTAGTTTGGCACATTGTATTGTACCCTATTCACCCCCTTTAATATTCATTCCCTGCTCACCGCATTCTATCTCCTTCTCTCACCTTCCTTATCTCTCCATGTAAGAAGTTACAGCATAATAATAGCAACTATGGTCAGCTTAACAAGTTTTGGTGCACTAATGATTGATTTTTTCTCATTTTGTGACTTATTGTTTTTTTCACTTCACTTTTGGCTCTTTTCTCACTCATAATGCTTTTGTTTCATTTTGTACTTTTTCATCTCGTTTTAACTGTTTCTAAATCTTTCAAAATTTGTACACTTTGTTTGACCTATAATTACTATATCACATTGTTTCTTCCTATTTCACTCTGATTTTTCAAAACCACAATTTTGTATCTACCTATCCCTCCATACATATGGCCCAACGTCTAAGTTTGTGCATTTCTTGGACCAAATAAAAAGGATAAGTAAAATTTATGTTTTAACTCAGGGTTTTGTATGAAGGTTCCTCAAGAAGTGATTTCTTGCTCAAATACATATAACATCTAATAACAGGGCCTAGGAGTTTGAGCCTACGAACTAGAGTCGCTAGTGGGCTTGGCGAGCTGCGATCATTGGTATACCAGTGGGCCTGGCTAGCTACAGTCGTTGGTTTGGGTTGAGAGTGAAAGTAAGGTCTCAATTGTGAAAAGGGAAAAAAAAGTTAAAATAGTAGCCAAAGGGTAGTTATTACAAAGTTAGGAAGTCAACTTATTTTCATCTTCACAACCCCAATCATGCACGTAACTCTTTCCTACGTTTACTGTCGCTAGGGCATCGTAAGAACATCAAAAAATTTAGTGCCTATAAATTAAGATCTTTTCATTGAAATTTCATATTCTTTTGAACGAAAAAACTCTCTCAAATTTCTTCATCGATTACTTCTTTCTCTTGTTGTCAAGTCTCTACGAAAAAAAGAACCTAAAACTTAGCTTTTAGGATTAAAGGTAAGACTCTATTTCTCTATTGGGTTAAGACATCTAGAAGTATTTAAGAAAGTTTGCAACAAAGAGAACTAGGTCTGCCAAAAGACTAGCATGTGCAAACCTAGGTTCACTTGTGTTTAAGTATGAGTTTTAATGTACTATTAGTGACTTGTGTATGTTTGTGAAATTGCAAACCTGATAAGACCATCCACAAGCAAAGACAAGGGAAAGGCGAAACTTATTTAAAGATTTCAGCAAACTGGTGAGTGTTCAGGGATCGCCACATGTATGTGCGAACCATAGTGTTAATTGGGAGCTTATGGCTTTATCCTAAGTTCCGAGGGTAAACCTTCTCTAAAATTCTATTTTTTATTGTAATTAAATATGTGTTTTTATGAACAGTGATATGTGAGCTCTATATTGCGAGCTAGTTGTGAACAATGTTTTGCGAGCTCCTCATGATTTGTGAGCTCTATGTTTAAGTAAATGTTTTGACACTATAATATTTTGTAATCGTTGGATATAATGGCATGGCATGGGATCGTGAGTACTCACCATAATGTTTTTTTTATTTGAGCAAAAGGCCCTGAGATAGGTTAGGGGAAATCAAGGAATGGCAAGCCAAGCTCTATTCAATGGGATATGTAGGTGTGTTGGAGAGTGTTGGCTTACCGCTACACTTATGAGATATGTCAGACTCTTTGAATCAAAGTGAGGAGTTATATGGAGATCCTCTTATCCCATAGGAAAGAACATGTGAATAAGATTGTGTTTTCCAAAATATTATGTTTTACTGTTTTAAGCTAACTAACAGAGAGTATTCGTAAACCAAGCTTCACGTAAGTATGGCGAACCCAGTTCACAGTTCAGTAGCCTTGTTAAATCTTTTGTTTAACTTATGCTTTGTGTGTGCTATGTGGTTTTTCTGTACATTCATTGGGTTCGCAAGAGCTCACACACTCTTTTCTAAACACTGCAGACAACTAGATCGCACGGTGTGTAGCAGCGAAGCGAGTGATGTAGGCGAGGCATAAACACTGAATAGCTGGTACAAAAAAACTCTAGACTTAAAGGCAATGTGGGATTCCGTTTAGGCTTAGAGATATCTATCTATCTGTTAACTTCGTCGATTTTTGTAGGACTTACTTTTTTTTTAATACCTCTTGCGAACCAATAAAACTATATATACATACCAGGATTTTAAGTATATAAAAATAGTTCAAAGCCTTGTTTGATGTTTTCTTAATTTACAAGTTCATGCTTAAGTATTTAATTTCTAACCAGAGTGTTCGCCATAAGTTAGAGGCGTAATAATTAGAGTTCGCCAAAGTTGTTGCAAAGTGACATGGTTGTCGAACTGTGTAAAGTGTGAACTCTAACGATTCGTGAACTCCTACCTGCAAACCCTTAATAATTTATGATACACATAATAAAAGAAACCCTACGAAACATGTTCGTAGCATCTAAACTCATAGGGGTAGTTCAAGAGACCTACCCTATATAAGAAGACTTACTCCACAAAGACTCAAAATGCATGAGCTACACAAGGTACGAACCCTGATGCCTAATAGTTGAATTGTGGTGTTTCCTGGGGTATATTGCTTTGCATGAATACTACTACTGTAGGTTCACATATTACTACTACTATGTACCATGAAACAAGTGATGTGAGTTCATGAGCTTCTGTTTTCTTAAATCTGAACATGTTTTGTGCGGTGTGTTGGAGATTCGGTTGGTGTTCGGCCGAAGAGTCATCTAGGTGGCTAACGTTGCATTCTATAGCTCAGGTCCGGAGATCGGACTAGGTATGGGTGTTACAATACAGGTACTAAAGGACAATAAATAGGGTTAGCCTTTTGGCTTTCTGTTTTCTGCCAAACAATGCCTTAGGTCATCCCAAGGTACATCAATATTCATGAATTTAATCGTCTAAGTAATCGCAACTCTATTCATTTATTGCCTATACTAGCATGCTTGTTTACCTATATTTTCCTCTATTATTTGGTACACTAAATTACTTAATGCCTACTTACATTGTACTATATAGAACTAATTAATCTAAGAATTGATAATTTAAAATCACCAATTATCATGTCAAATTTACGGCAAACACAAACAACCTATATACATGCTCCGAACCAATCACTTGTATTTCTACAAGCTCAAGCACAAATCAGACAATAAAAATTATCTAAAATAAAGAAGAAAAATAAACATAAAAATAAATTCATAAATTTCCTATGTTACCCCCCACGGCACACACTTTAGATAGCGTATTATCCCTAATGTGCAGCCCTAATATATATAGAAAGAAGTTACCCATTTTTCATTAAAATTTTTGTAGTCGTATTTTGAGTTTCTCCTCTCTTACTTGTTTAAGCTCCCAAATGTAGTATTGTACTCTTGTAGGGTTCCTACATATCAAACTTACGACAACATATATATAATAAATATTAACCTACTCCTAATTTAAATAAAAAAAATTTAAAAAAATCATTCATGTTAATTATATTCAATCCTCCCAAATTAAAAAAATATTAAGTCCAATCATCAAACTGAGGTGGTTGCCACCCCTCCATCGGAGTTATCCCTTTGCCCGATACATGTGCTCGAGATGAGCCTCCACCTACTGAGTGGGCTTGTCATGTTGGGCTTCAAATGACTGGACTATTGTGTGAGGGTCTTTGTGGTTGGAATGTCGCCTCGTAGTCATAGTCATTTGGGAAATATTACTTCGTATTGATCTCTTCCTCCTCATCTTCTTCTTCTTCCTCATCCTCATCTCCATTCTCTTCCTTTTCAACCTCTTTTTCCTCGAGTTGTTAGTGAGTTTGCATTAGGTATTTATTTGGGAAGAAATTGGTATTCACATACCATTTTTCCTTGCAAATTCTTGTCCACCTGGCCCCATCCCATACATCCACCATATCACCTACTCCAAGTCTAGGATATCACTTCCTTCGGACTCTCTCCAAGTCTTTGATGTTGATTTTCATTTTAATAATACTGTTACATCCATTTTCTATTTTCAGCATTGGTTCCAATCTTTTATTTGTCTTCTCTGAAGCTCGACGTATTGCGTATATATTGAGCCTCCAATCAAACTCTTTGTCAGTCGCATGAATTGTTCATTTTTTACCATTGGAACTCCTGCCTTTTTACATAGCTTCGTTACTAAATGAAGGAAGAAGACCCCAACTTTCTAGCCATTTATGCACCGCTTCATGTAATGGTATATCCATGTCCCGATACATATTTTTTCTGTAAAATGGCATACAAAAGAATAGCTTAGAAAGTATTGACATTAGAAATATTTAGAACAGGTGCGATTCGTGTACGCAAAAATTGCATCTATATTTTTTGCAATTGGAAACATAATAGCTTGACTAAAGAAAGTTGGAACATCAGAGTTCTATCGGTGCTTCCATTCACCCCTACCTTCAGTTAAGTAGTTTATTATATTATCCATATCTATGTTCTTAAAATATGTTAAATCTGTGTTTTCGATAAAATCAGAAGCATAATATGGAGCATTATAGTATTCACAGATTGTTCTAGGGGAGACATGCACTTCTATTCCCTGAACTTCAGTATGACTCCAAAAATCACTAGGTAATCACCTAGTTTCTTGGTCTCTAAATGATGCATAAAATTCTTGAACAATAGGGATTACAGTGGGTTTTTTTAGGGTTATACCAAATTGCTCCCACCTATGATACCGAGCTCATGTCCAAATCTCATTATAGAGATGCATCGACGAATCAAACACCCTCTAATGAATAAGAGTATTTCCTTACAATTCTAGGAAAAAAATTCAACATTTGGAATTGGAAATTTAGAGGGATTTACATTTTTTGGTGCCTCGTCTACATTAGTTCGTCTAGCTTTCCTAGGTGGCATGTTGCTATTGTTTTACTAGAAAAACTACAATAATCAAACAATGTATTCTAAAATAACCAATGGAAGAATAGTGAAGAAGGAACCCTTAACCTTGTTACGATGGTCTCGTCTTGTTTCATTTGATTCTCGTTACAATTGCTCTATAGATGTATAACTTATTACCTGCACAAAAGAAGAAGAAAAAGAAAATTTTACAGCAAAGGAAGAGTGAAGAAGGAAAATAAGGGTTTAAAAGTAAGAGGGTTTTAGTTTTTGAATTTAGAAGGCTTAGGAATGATGTTTAGAGGTTAAGCAAGGTTATATAGGGTGTACTTTAGGGTTAAAATCAGGGTTTAGTCTGACGGGTTGCGCAACGGGTTAGGTTAAAATTGTATATTTTTGCAACGATGTCATAACACAAGGGTTCCATGTTGCAACACTCCTAGCAGGTTATTGTTGTCATGACATCAAGGTTCGATGTTGCGACACACTTTTAAAATTTATGTTTTCAGGCTACTGTCCTCGGTGTTGTGACATAAGTGTGACTGTGTCACGACACCAAGCTAGAATTCTTGATTTTTAGCCCATGCTACCAATGTTGCGACACAGGGGTTCCGTGTTGCAACATTGGCTCTATTTATGGCCCTATTTCTTAGTTATCAAAGTTTTTGGCATATAATACCTTGTCTCCTAATTACCCTAATACAATTAAATCGTAATCTCCTTATCTAATTATAATTTATGTCCTACTCCTACTTAATTAATAATGTTTAAGTTTATCAAAAAATTTACAAATACAATAATATACAACATAGTAATTATCTCATCCGCAATGTTTTCACGTATGGCTGTTGGATTCATCCATCGAGTCAGTTATGCGTTGTCCGGATGTCTATTTTGGCATTTGTCTATCTTCATTTGTCCAGACTCCATCTTGTCATTCAATCGTTCTTCGTTTTCACACTCTTTAGGCTTGCTTGTTCTACGTGCACTTATCACAGAATATACCTTCCTTTGATCAACTTTATTAGGGGTATTTACAGATATATGGTAACAGTTACCCCCTAAATAGTCCTCACATCCCTTATTTTGTGAATTACCACATTTAAATATTTCAGTCTCACCATTTATTCCTATTATTAGTTCATTATTCTCTAAGTCAATAGTGGACCTAGGATTTCATGGTCTTCTTCAAAGTCTAGGATTACGAAATCTATTAGGATGATAAAATTACGCACTTTAACCCGTACATCTTCAAGCACGCCCTTTGGTTGTACCGAAGACCGATCAGCTAATTTTAGTGTGATATTAGAATTTTTAAGTGCCCCTAACCAGAGTTTCTTATATGTCGATAATGGCATTAAGTTAATTGTAACAGCCCGATTTTAGGCCTAGTCGGAACAATGGTTTTGGGACCACAAATTCGACAAGGAAAAATTTATTTTTTATTATGTTTTTATGGTCTATAATTTCACGGAATGATTTCGTACAAATTTCGTTCAAAAATTTCGACGTTTGGGCACTCAATTTAGCCAAAAGAACTAAATTGTAAAAGTGCAAAAGTTAAGTTCTGCATGTTAGTAGTGTTCAATTGCTATGAAATTTTAAATTGGAGGTCCTTATATGGTAATTCGACCATTGGTTAAGTTGGTGGACAAAAATGGACATGAGATAAGTGAAATAGGATATTTTTAAGTTAAGG
>CM025141.1:13663414-13680334 GCA_013467495.1 Gossypium gossypioides
AATTGAAATAAATTTAATAAAAAATCATTATACTTAAATAATACTAAGATAGGTGCAACTTAACAAGCAAATGTCTCTAAAATAGTAGCAAAATTAACAATAAAATAAGAGTAACACAATATCCAAACAATAACAACAAAATAGTAGTAACATGATAGTGAAATGACAGTAAAATAGTGAGAAAACAACAAAACAGTGAGAAATAGTAAGATTTTTGCAAATTTGGGTTAGGCTCGAGCTAAAAAAGTCTTACTCAAGGCCCGACCCTTTTTCTAAACGAGTCTTATTTTTTGCCCAATCTCATTTTTCGAGTCTATATGCCCAAACTCACCCACTTTTCGGACGGACATTCGGGTCGGGCCAAGTAACTCGGCCCATAAACAGTTATAAGTATAAGCGATATTATTAAATCAACTTTGTAAAAAAAAAAAAATTTAACTATTGAATAATATAAATGTATACATTTATAAATTGACTTTTGTAAAATAATTAATCGTGGGTCTTAATTGATATTCTAAAGTTATAATCAATGAGTTATTAAATAATAAGAGTTGTCAAAATTATACCTAATCCACTTAAAACTATTTTCCTTTTTTAAGTCTACTTTCCCTTTTTGTTTCAAAACATTGCTATAGATTATATATAGGTTTAATATTTGTTTTGGTATCTGAATTTTGACAAATCTTTTAATGTGGTATTTAAAATTTTAAAAATTCAATTTTTATATCTAAACTATAACATTATTTATCAATGCGCTAGCTCTTACTAACTATTAATCTTTTACTTGTCATGACATGCAGTCCGATCATAAGTTATCATGTGTCACTTTTTGTCAAAAATATTTTATTTTAAATAAAGCATTGGGGACTTAAAAATTAAATAAAAAAAGATTTTTCTTTTAATCTTAACGTTTTTTCTTTTCAAAATTAATAATCTTTAATTAAAATAAACTTAAAAAATGGAAATTAAAATTTCATTTTATTTTGAAAAACCAAAAAATGTGTTTCTTCTTCCACTTAAAAAGCATATTATTTTTTTACTTTTAAATTTTTTTAAAATCATCTTTTCATTTAATCCAAGCTTTTAATCCATCAACTTGTTTTTAACATGAATCGATTTAAATTTTATTTTTGAATTACTTTTGGGAAGAACATTTCTTTGTTCATTCAACATTTCCAGAGTCTTTTGAAAAGAAATTTAAAAACATTTCTACTTTTTTTTTAAGAAGTCGTATTTCAAAGAATTTTGAACTACAAATCAACATAACATCCTCACTATTATGAAACAACTATCTGCAATGGTCAATGAATTTAAATGACCGTTAATTTCATTTTCTGCTATTTAATTTTTGTTTAAGTTGTAGTGCTAAAACGTTGCATTTTAGGTCCTAGGTTCGTTTGATGAAATAATGCTTTTTGGTAGTTGAATTAACAGACTGTCAAGCTGTAATTAGTCGTTATTTCCTCCTTTTATCATGAATTAGAGGGTGATTGGTTAGTTATGAAAATTGAAAAACAATTTTTCTTTTCTTCTCTCAGAGTTATCTTTACTTTCCTCTCCTCTATTATTCTCTTTTTTATTTTGCATGTTATAAGGGTATCAGAGCTCGTACATTCCTCATGGCCAACGACAGAGTGACTACAAGAAATGAATCAGCTTCAGCAGGAGTTGTCTTAGCTTCGAGTGGACATAGATACCAAATTGGATACTTGGTTCAAGGATTTTCAAGAAGGTTTCAAGAGTGACATGTGCTCAGAGTTACATTGCATCTTGGAGCAATTTTTGCTCATTAGCAGCCTCATTATCGAGTGGTTGCCTGCGAGTATAGACGGACTCCCAGGAGATTAACCACTGTGTTGGGAAACCAAACCCACCTTCAGCTTACTCCTCACATGAATGAATTTGTTTCTGTTAAAGTGAAGGTTGGAGGTCTAGTTTCTGACAATTGGCGCGCGTTCTTGGCAAGTACTAAAGTGCCCCATCCCAGCAGTGGCACCTCGAGTGGTAACTTTCAATTGGTAGATTTGTTGGAACACATCGAGAATAGGTGGCTCATTCCTCAGACTGTAATCGATGAAGTATGCAACCAAAGTCCACCATGATAAACTAGCGAGTTGTCCTAGAGTAATCCTATATTCAATCAACACACTACAGAAGAATGGATGTAGAGGGATGTGAAAACCAACCTCGAAAACATAAAGAGGAAGAATGATGTCATCAGTGCTATCACTCAGTCGACACTCTCCTTGAACTAGACTACAATCATAGGCGAAATTGGGCAACTATATTCCCCTAACACCCAGATATTTGACCAATTCGTTTCGTGTCATTGAACATTGGAAGAAAGGGGTCTCTACCGGGGTGTTTATCTCTCGATTGCTAGGTCCAGCGTCGCCACCCATTGTAGAACCACCCCTACGGACCCTTAAACTTTATCGTCACAATTTTTTTTCACCCTCACGGTGATTGTCTTTAACCCTAATCATTTTTGTAAAAGGAAAGAAATAGAGAAGATTAGAAGATTACCTAAAAAGAAAATTGAGAAGTTGTCTAATGAAGAAGGGAAGCAAGACTCAGACAATGAAAACAAAGAAAGCAAAGGAAGGAAACTTAGGGATTCTTAAAGAAACTTAATCGACAAGGAAATTTTGGGGGGAAATGATTTCAGAAGTAAGGATTTCCCTTTCTCTACATCTTGAAAGACATAGCCAATCGTCTCTCGGAAGATTTCAAATTTGTAATAAACTGTTCAATTCTCCAAATTAACATTTGACACTTTTTAGCCACGTGAAAGGTTTTTCTTAAACCCCTAGATATTCAGAAAAGCGGGAATATCTGCCAGAGCTAGTTGTCTATCAAGTACCCACCAATTGGTATTTTTCATTACAGAACCCACCAAGTAGCATTATATTCGGTAACTATCCAGTTCGTGTGTAAGCCAAGGCTCCACTAGAAAATCGTGAGTATATTTGTATGCGACTATCCGCTTCATGTGAAGTATAGATGGATTCGCCATTCAAGTGGAATGAGTTGAAGGTGAATCCATGATAAAGTAAACAACGCTAAGGAATTAGGGAAGAGTAGAGGTGTCTACCTCTATGATAAGAGGGAGTTATTGAAGGAAATAGTAATACTCCGAGTCTGCTTCTAGATTTAGTCACAAGAAGAAATTTCGAGGATAAAAATTTCTTTAAGGATAGGAGAGTTGTCACACCCAGTTCTTATTAAAGTTTGAAATTAGGAAGGATTGGTAGTTAATTGAAAAAGATAGTAAGTTGATCTGCCACAATTTGTAGGGGCAAATTAGAGTCTTTTCGGCACTTAATGAGTTTTTTTTAGTACTTTTATATATTTTATTTCATTTTCCATTTTCATTAGTTTTAGTTTAAATTAGGTAAAATAAGCGTTTTATACACTTTTTAGTATTTTAATAACTCGTAAAGCCAATTCGAGTCTCGGGAATGAATAATGGGTTACTTGAGTGTGCAGGGTATCAATTTGGGCTTAAATATGTAAAAAACGATGATTATGTCGCGACATCAACATCCGGCATCGCGACATTGAACTTAGAAGCATCAAGAGCTGAAAACAGGGTTGACATCACAACGTGAGGATCTTGTCGTCGCGGCATTGTGACGTAAGAATGACTAGATGATGATGTCAACAGCTGCGTGAATAGAATTTTAAAGCTATAATTTGTTTATTAATCTAGGGGTATTTTAGGAATAATGTAACACCCCAACCTCCGTTGGCAGACTGAGACATTACACTGAAGATAAACTTAAACTTGGTTCATACTTTTACTAAGGTTTCGGCATATACTCATTGAACTGGGGCATTAGCCCAAGATTTTAAAAGACAAAGCAATCAAAACAAGGATACACCATATAATATAAAACATAATTTAAAACTTTCGATAGAAGCTTTACAAAATTTGCTAGGTTTATATAAAACTTAAGGTGAGTTATTTCCTACACAAAAGTTTGAAGTGCATCGTTGATAGTTAAATATTGTCTAAATCAATTTGGCGTATACAATTAAAGATGGTTTCATAAACCATATTACAAAGGTTTAACCTATACTTCAAGAGTACGTAAACATTCTCTTTAAAACAGTGATTTGGCAAAAGATGTAACTTATTACAAATGTTGGTTACAAAATAGAGCTACTCACCACCCGCCTAAAAACAAAAGTATATGCATGTTACAAAACAAACATTGGTGAGGCTCACAACAGAGGTCACTCTATCTGGCTGAGTCCCTTCTACAAGCCCTTTACACCAAGTTACCACCTAGAAAAGGGAAAGGAAGGAAGTTCGAAAGAACTTAATGAGCTCTAAAATTAAAATGCACAACCCTTTCCAATCAAGTTACATGAATAGGGATAACAAAACATGTACTTATACATACATTTAAATTATTATGTCAACATTTTACACGCAAAGACATTTGGGCATATACCCTCATACATAGATCAATGGCGGATACCTGTCCTCGATAGATAGATCCCTAGGCAGACTCTATTACCAGGGGAATACTTTCACTCATACTTCCCCAAAGAACAGTTTTCTTAACATCAACAGAACGGATACTTCCTGTAAGGAACACGAATGCTACTAACTCTTACCCCTTTTTATCTCAGGCATATTGTTTGACTGGTACTTACACGCTTATCAAATTCACTTTCACTAGGGCTGATATTGTACACCAAGCACAACAACTTGATGGATACGCTATATACACAACACAGTAATAGGATTACGATTTACCACCTATCATGCAATATTATCATACACTATAAGTACATTACCAAATGTTCCTACTCAGAGTCTCATTCCTTTATTCAGATATACATAACATACAACAAATCCAGATTCACATTTTCTTACTCTTTTTCTTGTCTTTCATTATGTTAACCTTGAATCTCATATTCACACATCAAAACATATATCATACTCCATGTTATATCAAACACATCTATGTTTCCATGAGTTCAGGGATCTTTGACATGGTTAATAACTAACATGCCCTATTGATGGCAGCACCCATATCGCTAGGTTGGTTAACAACTAACATGCCCTACCAGAGACCCAGCACTTACACCAATTTGGTTAGCAATTAAAATGCCCTACTAGTATCCCACCTTATTCGCACATCTAGTTAGCAACTAACATGCCCTACTAGTCGCCAATCTAGTTAGCAACTAACATGCCTTACCAGTGGCCCACATTATTCACCCATCTGGTTAGCAACTAACATGCCTTACTAATGGTCTATCACATCTGCCAATTTGGTTAGCAACTAGCATGCCCTGCCAGTGATCTATCTTATCCAGATACCAAGTTTGCACACCAAAGAGGTCGTGTCTATTTCCTGTCACTTACGTGCACATGCAAATGATTACATGCAACAGCTTACCATATTTCATGATGATGGTTTCATCTGAATTCATAAATTGTAACTATGACAACTAGAACTTAACAGTATACAAAGACTCAAAGGAAACTCACACATGACTAACACAAATTGGATACTCACAGAAGATCTCAAAGTAGTTGATTACACCACAAGTCTTTTTCTACACTCTACAACATTTACTTGTTATTCAAACACTCATTAGTTCTTCTCTGACGAGATTCTTCTCTCTTATCGGGGTACAAGAATAAAAACAAAACAAAAGAAAGAAAAGAAGAACCCTCTGTACACTAGCCACACTGATATTTATAGCCCTCATAGCTCTCACAATAACCCTACAGATGGGCAACCATACAAAGCTGACTCAACACTCGTTTGTGGCCGACTTAATAATTTATAGGCCAATCCTACCTTAAACATCCATTGCATTCTAGTTAATTTCCAACTAGATCTTAATAGAAAACCAACTAAAACTAAACATAGACCTATGCGCTCATAAAGAAAACTATCGGTGCCATGACCTAACAATTTACCATTAGCGAATACTAACAGAAAGGTCTACCAACACAACGCTTGCCAAGAGAATTCATTGATTGACGGGTTTTCCACAACGACCATGCCAAGGCGTATAGATCAGTAACCTATACTTCGCCAAAAGACGAACCTTCAACCAAGTTTTTATAGACTTACCTAATTAGCCAAAAATCTGCCAATTTGGCGCGACAACTAGAATTAACTTAACTTGGTGAATAGGGCGTAAATCAGCCTTCATTGGCTTATACTTAGCCAGAAATCTGCCCACACAACCCACCAACTAAGACTACGCCAAGCAGGGTGTTACAAATAAATTACCCTAAGGTAGCCCTAATTTGTGCCTATATAAATACTATTATACTTCTATTAAAAGGTTGTCGAAAGTTAGACATTAGACAGAAATTTGGCAGTTTTATTTCTTTTTATTTAGTTTTATTTTTATGTTCGCTTAGTTAAGATTTTCCTTGTTCCGATGTGAAGACGATCGCGAGTGGGGATTACTCCGAAACCGTACATATATTTATTCAAGAGATTTCTCCTACTTCTTATTCTTTTATTTATATTTTCGTTAGCTTAATCAACTAATGTTTATATGAATATTAGAATAAATTATGATTTATTTATGTCTAGCATGTTTCGGTTATGAAATTGTTTAATTGATTAAGTAGTTTAACAAATGGATGTGTGAGTAGTTAACAAATTAACAAGGGTTTCTCTTATGAACTAATTGGTATAAATTCATGTGTAATTAAAACCTAGGAATTGACGAACCTAGGAAGTAATATAGGTAAACAGATTGAGAGACGAGGTTACTGTGTAAATCGTGGATTTATCCTGGTCAAAAAAGTAAGGCCGAGAGGTAACCGTGTACTAGTCGATTAGTTAGGCAGTAGAGGCCAAAAGATAATACTGTCTACTTAATAATTAATTCATTATTAAAACCCGAGTTCTCCTGTTAATTATAACCATTGAAGCAAGTCAATATTCTACATGTTAATCAGACATAGGCTTAAAGCTTGCATATTTGACACTAGGAATAAGAAATTCCATTAGGTTAATTTAGGGTAATTAATTTAATTAGTTTAACCGTTATTTTTGGGTTCACACTACTAACTTGTAAACTGATTAGATTATTTATTATTTTCTGTAATTAATTTAATAATAAATTTCTCCAACCTGCAATCCCTTGTTTACAATCCTCGAAATACTTGTCGGTGTTTTGTTGTAACACAAAACTATATTACAATTTGACCTGTTCGCTAGTAGATACCACACTTAATATTATATATTTTATTTGCATGATTTTTACTCTAAACGTTCACACTTTTAGAGGCGGTCATAAGTCCGGCGAACCTTACTGAGAAGTCTGGAAACTTTAGTGGCTGAAGGATAAATAATTGGGATTGAATCTTGGTTCAATTAAGTTGGAACCGGTTGGTGCTTTAGTGGGAGACAAAATGATTATCGATGAATGGTTATTTGGGGCATTGGACGGTGTAACAACCCAAAAGCCAGAGATGTCGAGAAATGTATTTTTGGAAATCCATTTCCGTGAACTGGGCTCATAAATATTTTATAAAAATATTACCTTAGAAGTAAATTGAATGTTGATTAGATAATTTTAATTAATTGGTGTCCAATTAGGGTACAGGGACTAAAATCACATAAGTGTTAAAAGTAAGGATTTTCAAAGAATTACATTTAAAATTGAATAAGTAAAGGATCTATTACGCAAATAAACCAATATATATTGGTTTAAAGGTGGCTGGTCATGGTATTGCTTTTATGTTTTTTTTTTATAAAACTTAGTTAATTAAATTATACTAAAATAAAAAAAATAAAAAAAATAAAATGAAATAAGTAAATAAGATAGAAACAATTAGCATAATGGACGGAAAGAGAAACAAAAAAAAAAGAGAGAGAAGAAGAAAGAAAACACATTTGGCTTTCTCAACAATTTGCATGCCGAATTGGAGAAAGAAAGGAAGAAGAGTTTCAGCCATTTAGTTCCATGTTTTGAAGCTCAATTTGTTCAATAATTTTTGGTCTTCTTTACATGAATATTGTATTTTTGGAACCCTAAGATCATGAGTTAAATTACCCATGTTGAAAATTTTAGAATTGTTGAAGTTAATAGAAGTTACTATGATAGAAAAATCTAAGTTCTTAATGTTATTTTGGTAAATTTTTGAAGTTGGAAGTGAAGTGGGACGATTTGTAAAGTCAATTCATGAAATCGTGCATTGAGGATTAAATTGTGGAAAATTTTGAAATATGGGGTTAAATTGTTTAATTATGTGAAGTTTAGGGACTGGTTTTGGAGGTTGTTCTTTGTGCTGGAAAATTTTGGGTTGAATTACTAAGTTTTAGTGAGCAATTAAAATATTTTATACCATGGGTTTTGATAGTATTAGCTTTTAAGGAGTTAAATGTTATAAATTAAACTAGCATGGTGTTAATTTATAAAATTCAAGAATTTAAGGATTGTTAGTGAATTATATGTATATTCGGTTAGCTATGAAAATTAGATGAAGATGTGATTAAGTTAATTTTGATGCTAATGACTGAGTTGTGCAATTGCCAATTGTTGAGGGTTAAATGTATAAATATGATTTTATGATAAAATGTTTAAATTGAATTATTGTGATTTTGAGTTAGTTAATTGAATTAGATTATCGTATGTAGATCAAGTAACGAGTAAAACGGTCGTTAACCTAGTGAAGGAGAAAGTTATCAATTAATCAACCTCAATTACCGGAAGTTATCGTAAATTTCGTAAGTTCGTAGTCTTTGAACTCGAAATTTGTTTACTTACTTTAATTAGCCTAATTGTGATTATTATTTAATTATGTTTCTATATATATATATATACGTAATTGAATAATTTTTATTGAATGGATATTTGATGAGATTATATATGTGTATGATTATGAAATGGATCAATGAGTTATTATTAGGTATTTGAGATAAATAGTTGAATTATGAATGTTGGTAATGTGAAAATTGCAAATGAGTGATTGATATCGTCGGTTTATCCAACTAGCGCTGGGCGCAAATCTTCGTTGGTATATCCAACTAATGCTGGGTACATATTTGATATCGCCGGTTTATCCGACTAGCGCTAGGCGCAAATCTTCGTTGGTATATCCAACTAGTGTTGGGCACATATTTGATATCGTCAGTTTATCCGACTAGTGCTGGGTGCAAATCTTCGTTGGTATGTCTAACTAGTGCTGGGCACAAATCATTGTCGGTTTATCCAACTAGTATTGGGCACACATTTAATATCGTCGATTTATTTGACTAGCGCTGGGCGCAAAACTTTGTTACGGTTTATCCACTAGGCACTAGGTACCATTACCAAATTAATTCATACTGGTAAATGAAGGTTATTATGAAAAGGTTATGTATGCTCATGTTGTACTCAATGATAGAACAAATGGAATGAATATTGCATGATGTGATTTATATAGTTACGATTATAGAGTACAATAGTAGTTCTTGAATTAATAAATGAATTTAGTATTTGATCATTATTCTGTATGCATGTTAGGTACCTATTTTGACTAACGACTCAGCATCCCGCGTCAATCCCGAACTCAAGTTGGTGATGCTTACTTTTGAGTCTGGGCATGCACCTAAGATGTCAATGTTTTGAGTGATGAACTTTTGATTTTAGTTAATTTCTAGTGAAAGTTACTTGTGTGGAATGCTATTTTGTAAGCTTGTGAATGATGTGTTAACTTAGATAAATGCTTGAATATAGTTGCTTTGGGATAATAATGTAAATGTTATTATATGATGGTTATACTTTTGAAGTGGTTGATTTGATATATGTGCAATTTAGGTGGTTAAGTATAATCATTAACCTAGGCTTAGTTGTCATTATTGAAATGGTATTATAAATAAATGTTTATCTACATTTGGTCATTTGGTGGATACTTGAGTGTGAATGATAGGGTTGAGTTATGCATGTACTTAACTTCCTTAATTGATTGTTTTAAACTTGTTTGAGGTGCCTTTGAATGGCATATTGGTTAGGCTTAGGATAGAGATTATTTTGGCATGAAATTAATGTTTTAAATGTGTATTGAAATATAGGATTTGATCTAATTATGGTATATCTTATTGTGAAAGAAATAAAGTATGAAATTGCTTGTTTAAAGGGCTAATCATGTTGCACACGGCCTGTGACACAGGATGTCACACAGCCGTGTGCCATTTAAAGATATAGGCGCAGGTTCCACACTAGCTGGGACACGACCGTGTGGCCTAAGTCAGTGAGTTACGTGGCCTAGTACACGATTTGTGACACAGGCCTATGTGTCGATCACACGACCATGTGTTAGGCAACACGGGCTGGCCTATGTCACACAGCCTGGCCACACGACCGTGTGACCCCCTATTTTTAAACTTTTTTTAGTTTACTTTAAAACTTTCTAACTTGTTTCAATCTGGTCCCTAAATGTTCCAAACATATTTTTGTGATATCGTATGTTTAAATTAGGAATTCGTAACTATGTTTTCGCCATGATTAAATTTTAGCTTGATTGTTGTGTATTGAACTAATGGTAAAAGGTTCTTAAGTTAATATTTACAATAATTTGTTTGGTAACATTCTGTAACTCTAATCCGATGACGGATACGGGTTAAGGGCGTTACAGATGATGTGTAAAAAAGGTTATATATATGTGTGAGGAGGATTATTCTGAAGGTAGAATTCTCCTCATTTTTGTTTTATTTTCTTCTCTTCTACAACATCTTCTTTGGTTGCTCCGAAGAAGAGAAAGTTGAGGAAAACTCTGTATGGGGCAATAAACGTAAGATTCAAGTTTGAAAAGTAGAGAATCCAGTGAGCTACTGTTAGGACGGATGAGGCTCTGGCATTTGGAAAAGCTAAACTGGTAAGGACGAAGGATAGTAGATGAGTTTTTGTACTCCACCTTTGGGTATTTGCTGGTTATTGTGTTGCTTGTATGGTTTATTTATATGTCTGCTCTGAGTTCTATAGTTATATATGATTACGGTGAATGAGAAACTCATGCATACATAAGGCTGTGTGAATACATGAATGACTGCAAGTATAATATTTGAATTGTGTGATAGAACTGTGTATAGAGGTATTGATATATGGTGTAATCCTTGTTATAATAGTGTATGGAATGTTATGTGTGAAATGTATGTTATAAAAATACGGAGTATGTAAGGAGTTATTTGACGGGTTAGATGAAGATAGTAAAAATTGGCGTAATGGAGGAATGGACGAATTGAAAAGAGACTGGTTCTGGGAAACTCTAGAACATGTTAGGAAGTGGCACTGGTGTGGGCCACTTATTCTGTTCTGCGATATGGATCAGAATGTCTCCCATGTCCTGCATCTAACGGTTTTGTCACTCCGACATTGGCATATCCGTGAGGTCCGTCTTTCTCGACATGTTTGCTTTCCCTTTCCTCTTTGTGGGCCCCTACATGTTGCTCTTTTGTTTAGTTTGGAGCTCCTGGTCGCAATTCTGCTTTCCCTGGAGCTCAATGAATTGGCCGTATAAGTTATTCACAATCACACTTCTAGTGGGTCTCGTAAACGGCTCGATATGTGACATGGGGACACCGACTCAGCGACATAAGGTAGTAATTAGATACGGGAAGTACATACTCTATTTTTGATGTCGTATGGACTTGAGCATCTCCTCGTATATCTAGTGGCTATGCAAATTTCATTTCTCTGCAAAATTGAGTAAAGCATAACCACTTGATAGGTGGTAACATCAAAGGCACTATGGGTCGGTGCGAGGCAGATGCAAATAAATTGCATCTACATCTTGGCCATCGGGAACATGATGGTCATGTTAAACTTCAATAGCACCTCAGAGTTGGCTTGGCGAGCCCACTTGCCATGGCCCTCCATCAAGTAGTTTATAATACCCTCTAAGTAAAAGTCCTCAAATGTAAGTCAAAGGTCTCTAAAAAAATCATGGTATAATATAGGGTGTCGTAGAATCGACAAATATCTCGAGGTGCAATTGACACTTCTTTGCCCCGGGCAGTCACGTGGGTGATCATCTCACCTTTCTGCTTATGATTCTCTCTATCTTTTAGGGAGGCAAAAAATTTATATACAATAACGTCAATCGTTGGTTTGGTTAGGGTTGAGTAAAAATTATTCCAACGGTGGGATCGAACGAGATCCCAAATTTTGTCGCAAGCAAACATAGTGGGATTGGACACACGTTTTTGTATAAATGATCATCCACTCATCTGAAGGAAGAACCGCTCAACTTTCGTATTATCGAAATGATTGGCCTCGAGGTTACTCGATGCTTGAGTGGAAGGTCGTTGTTTTCTTGGTGCTATTTTCAAATTACAGTGAAATAACAACTAACCCAAATAATATAAATGATAAAGAACAAGTTTAGAACACGATACCTTAGACGATTGTCAACTAGCCTTGGTTCCTGATCGATGTAGAATGGAACAAAATGAAAAATAAAAACTAAAACGAAAAGAGAAAATGAACACTTACTTAGGATAATCGGAGGTTAAGAATGCGAAAGATCAAAACTCGGTGGCGAGGAAAATGTGCGGTGGCTCCAAATGAATGTTTTTTTGTCTCTTTTGGGTGTTTTAGATCGTGTGTTCTTATGCCTAAAAACGGTGGTTATGAATAGAATTTCAACAGGCTTTATGCCTGAAATGACCCAATTTTAACTGAAAATAAAAGCGTGTCATGCCACAACTTGTGCGTGGCGTTACACAATGCCTTAATTTTCTTATTTTGCATTCGAAGTCCTCCTGTCACAACCTAGCTTGTGTGTGGTGCAACACACCCCTTTAACATCAGGTACCCTTGCTTCAAAATGCTTGTGTTGTGATACAGCTTATGCATGGCGCAACACAACATTGTTTCCAACCCTTTGGGGTGTGTTGATGTCCTCCAATCGTCCGTTTTAGACCCTATTTAGCTTTCTTTTGTCTCGTTATGTCTAAAAACTTGAGTTCTACTGATCTTAACATGTGATTACATCCTAATTATCTTAAATTTTTACTACAAGCTAGAAATGAAGACTAATTTACAGAATTTTATAACTTTATTAAAGTTCAATGGTTAATTTTATGTCATGCTACTGAACGTGTCTAACAAGTTTTTAAAATTACCATCGACTTCAATTGTCGTTCACGACCGTCTTGACTCTTCCAATTGCTTTTGTTTTCTTTTGGATCTCACCATTTGTCTCGTTCTCGTGCCTTCTGAGTACCTACATTTGTACCTTTTGTTATTTTTTAGTTAAAATTACCGTATTGGGCATCAGTTCAACATTCTCCTCTATTGGTTCTTGGTGCTTGATTTATTTCTCCTCCGTCATAGGCTTGTTGACTTCTTTTGTGACTTTTTCTTCTTCATAGCCGGGTTTGGTTAGCGTATTCAATTTCTCTCCCACTTGCACCGTGATTACCTTTACGTGTTCCTACCCATCTCTCTAAGGATTATTCTCTGTGTTACTAGGAAGGCTCTGGCCATTTTATTTTTGGAACATCGTTATTAATTGGCTCATTTAATCCAGAAGTTGTCCATTCAAGATTAGAATCGTCTGCATGTTGCTTGAACTTGTCAAATATCCGTCTTCATTGTGTGTATCTACTTCTCTAATCGATCGAATCTTTGACTGCATATAGTGTGATCACTGCACATGGCTCATTGTTGCACTAGTGAAGGTTGATAAGGATGATTCAATCGAGTTTGGGCCTGGTTTTTGCCTCCTTAGTTACGTCCACACTTGAGGTTCAGATGATCTCTCCAACTGGGATTGTATGTTTTTGAATAAGGGTTTCGACCTTTGTTACCTATATAGCTCATCTCCTCTAGTTGGTTTTCTAAATGTGGCTCCACTCTCATCGGCTTGACGGGTGTCTCCAAACTGTTAAGTTTTTCAAGAATTTGTTGGAATCAAACATCATCACTCTCTTCCTTCACAGCTTTTACCGTTGGTGACTTTAATTGGTACATAAAACTCTCGTTAAGCCACATTTACGAATTCATAGCCATGTCTTCTATAATTTTGTAGGTTTGTTCGTATGTGTGAAATATGATAGATCCACCATGTCTTCTATAATCTTGTGTACTATTACTCCTATATTTTATAATAATTTCTGCTCTTAATAGATTTTATTATATTTAGATTTATTGTTAGTATTATCTACTGAATGACTAGAAAATAAAGTGTAATTGAATATGGTGAGTACATGAAGAAATTATTTATCAGACCTTAGGCCGATGATTTTTTTAGCTGGTTATGAGCCAGTGATTATTTAGCAAGCTATGAGTCGTTGATTATTTAGCAGGCTATGAGCCACTGTTTATTTAGCAAGCTTTGAGCCGGTGATTATTTAGCAAGCCTTGAGCTGGTGATTATTTTAGCAAATTTTGAGCTGGTGAATTATTAGCAGGTATTGTGTACCAGTGATACAAGCCGTAACGATGGCTTGAGATCCTGCATGTGTTGCGGATACTCTGAAGCTTGTGTGAGCAACATCGTGAGCTGGTTAAAATAAATTCGAATGAGTATTATTTTTTTCTGATTATTTGAAATGATATGCTAATATAATGATGATTTGATTTATGATTATTTATCATATGGTATCTTAATGATATAGATTATCCAGGTCTAAGTGTTTCGGGAAGTTAAAATGATGGTATATTAGAAAGAATTTTTAGTTACATGCTTTGTATGTTTTATAAACAAGTAAAAGCTATGTGATGTTTGTTTTATGAACTTATTAAGCTATTTGAAAGCTTACTTTGTTTGGTTGTACGTTCTTGTAGGTTGTCGGACTTTTGCTGTTGATTGGAAGTTGTAGGAGATCACACTATCCGGCATCTTATTCGGTAGTTGTTTATAAATTCTGGCCTGGTTATAAATGGCATGTATATAGGATGATATTTTGTTAAGGTTGTGGATGTTTTGGTATTTTGAATCTAAATGTCTTTATGTGTAAGTTGATATATGTTTTGGTGAAAGTGACCTTTTGATAATATAAGCTAATAGTCATGATTGGTAATGGTATCTAGGTTGATATATGAGGTTAAGCCTGTTGTTAATGTTGTTTTTTAAAAAAAAAAAATCTAAATGGATAAAATGAATGGATTTGAGTACCTTGTATGCAAATTAATTTGGTATGAAATATGACCTTTGGTATGGTAAATAAATTGTGGTGTCATTGAGGGTACATTCATTAGATAATTAGGTTGAATGTGTTGACATGCATTAAGTTAAATTTATTATGTTTTGGAAGGTTATAATCAGGTAAAAGAGTAGTTTTTAAAGAAAAATGATTATGCCATGAAATAAGCTTTTAAAGTTAAGATTTTACAATTTGAAACATTGGTATCGATACTTTGGCATTTGGTATTAATACCTATCATGAATAAAAGTTTTGGGTAAAACAAATTGTCAAAATGGTACCGATTTTTAATTAAGTATTGATACTTGGTTATAAAATATCGATACCATAAATTAATTATCGATACTTATGGTTTTGACAGAAAATTGTATAACGATTTAGTATCGAATTTTAAAAAGGTATCGTTTTGGTATTGATACCAATTCCAAATGTTTACAAACTTCTTAAACATTTCAAATTTTGTTTTATTTAGTATTTGAAATTCATATTTAAGTTATTTAATCCCAATTTAAGGTATAAATATGTATGTTTGCTATGTTTAATGAATAATTTGATTGGTTATATTTAAAGTAAACAGTAGGAAGTTTATAGTTGTTAATTGTTTTGTTCTTTGCTATGACATTTTGTAACTCTAATTTGACGATGGAGGCGGGTTATGGGTGTTACACATGGTATGGGTAGTTCCTTAGTATTGTCTTCAAATGCTCCCACGCCTCGTATAAAGACTCAACTTCATATTGTTTAAAATTTCTTATTTCCCGTCGGAGCTGAATGGTTTGACTAATTGGGAAAAATTTATGAAGAAAATTTTTCGCTAGATCGTTCCACGTAGTGATGGAACCTAGTTCTAACAAGTCTAACCAATCGACTGCATTATCAAATAATGGGAACGAGAATAACTGAAGATGTATAGCATCATCGAATACTTCATTTTATTTGAAGGTGTTGCATAGTTGAAGAAATCGCTTCAAGTGTTGGTTCGGATCTTTAACCATGTTTCCCTTAAACTACAGTGTGTTTTGAATCATCTAGATCGTGGCCATCTTTATCTCAAAATTATTGGCCTTAACCGATGGTCGCTCAATGTTTCCTTGCATCGCGTCTAATGTAGGTAGGGCGTATTCGCACATTGTCTGCTAAGCCATTGGGATCTCTTCCTAATTATGTCCTTATTGTTCTCGTGGCTCTTCAAATAATAGGTTTTGTTGGGGCAAATTTATTATCACGGGTGGATCGTTATCCATTATTTGACGGTTACGCCTAAGTCTTCGCTCCAGATCTAGGTATGGTTCAATTGGAGTGCTGGAGTTTCAGGTCATACACGACTTGAAACAAAAATAAAAAGAAAAAGCAAAATAAATAAACAAAAATCAAAAATCGTATCTATAGGTCCTAACGTTCCTACTTATCTTATTAATTGTAAAAAAAATTATTTTCAAAATTTATTACCGAAACCTCCCCGGCAATGACGCCAACAACTTGATCGCCTATAAACGAGTTAAATAATACACAAAAATTATAAGAGTTAATAACGGTAGTGTCTGCAAGTGCACAGGTCAAATTGTAATATAGATTGTACAGCGAAATATTTGGAAGTATTCCAAGGATTGTACCCAAGGGAGGATGGAATAAATAATGAAATACTTTTTACAATACTAAGTCTATGTAGGAATAGTTAATTCCTATATTACGGTAGATCTTAAAATAGATTAAGAGGAATAAAAATAAATAAAATAAAATAAACAAACGAAATAAATTAATAGACCAATCAGGAAGATGAACTCACTTCAGGGTT
>CM025141.1:13896100-13909532 GCA_013467495.1 Gossypium gossypioides
TGGCTAGCTGATATTAGATGAAATAATCTAGAAAGAAAGCAAAAAAAAAAGAAAAAAGAACACAATTAGCTTCATTTTCTTTCACCTGAATATATAAATGGGCAAACTACACCCTAGGTCATTAAACTATGGGTAAGTTTTCGTTTTGGTCATTTAAATAAAAAAGTTACAATTTGATCATTGAACTATTCAAAAGTTTTCATTTAAGTCACTGGGCTGTTAAAATTGATTCTATATGGCTAATGGCTTTCTCTATTCATATTGCCTACACCAATCGAAAGTTCTCTTTTCTCTTCTCTTTTATAGTTTAGTTTTTTTCTATGTGTTGAGTAATTTTGTCTTGTGTCTTATTAATGGAGTTTTTGGGTATTTATACATTCTATTATAGCTCACCATATGACCCCAATGTTTTGTCTTGACTCTGTCATTCCTAATACTGACACTCTGTGTGGGCTTCAAGCCTACTGGACACGTTTTTCACTCTTGATCACCTGTGGAGCATGCGGTCCTTTCTGTTCCTAGTACTGACATTCCGTGCTGGCTTCAAGACTACTAGAAAAGTGTTTTACCTAGGTCGCTTATAGAGCACGTGGTCTCTCTTCTATGAGCTCCTTGAACGCATACGAACTAAGACCATGGCCTTCTCTTGGTTCCTACGAGTTAGATCCATGAGCTGGGTCCGTGAACTCTCTTTGTTGTCCTTTTGTAGTTCGCCTTGCACTCAACCATCTGGTGGGACCAATCCGGGTCACGGGTAGAAGACCTAGATCCTATCTAGGACTCGGGTTAGTGATCACTGATGTATAACAATAGTCCTCCTATTGGTCCTAAGGAGTGTTATAAAGTGACGCTCTTTAGGACCATTATTTCGTATTTATTGTAGCTTGTAGGATACGCACTGCCGTTGGAGTTTGATCTGTATCCCGCCATGTGTACGAGCAAATCTTGCTCGTACATATCTGTTCATTAGAACTTCTTGGTTATCTGAACCGTCAAAGTGTGGGGAAATTTTTCTTTAAAAGAAGGGTTTTCTAGAGCCCTAATATTTACACTTACTTACTCTTAAAATCGGAATCGACTGAAGGTCTTTCTCAAGGTAAAAATATTTTTCCTTTGCCTTGTTTTTTTTTCTTTTCTTCATTAAGTATGCCTAGAATGAGAGGAGTCAGCGACCGATTATTACTCATTTGCTCACCGCGAGAGTGTGCTTCTAAAACCCCCGTTGAAGCTAAAGTTGTTCTATGTACCACTAAGTACAAAAAGATGAGACGGAGTTTGCGTGTACGGAGGATCAAAATTCCTCATTTCGCGTATGAGTTTTCTATTCCCAAGGAGAGCATAGTCTTAGCGACACAAGCGATGGTGGTTTCCTACTTCCCTTCCACGCCCTGGAGGCTGGGTTTCACTTACCCTTTTAGCCATTTTTCTGTAGCCATTTGCACGAATATGAGATTGCTCTTGGGCAACTCTGTGGGTTCTCTTGGTGGATTGCAGTGTCGTATTTTATCGATTGCCTTCGCTGAAATGAAGCATCGGAGCTCGCCATTTTCCAGAGTCTATATATGTTGAACGTTCAGAATCGAAGGCATTGGCCAAGCTTCTATTACTTCTTTCTTCGCAAGAAATGCGAGACAATAATTGTGAACCAGTGTTCTAACCTTTGGTTAAAATGGGAGAAGCATATTAGAGTTAGATGCAAGGTTGCAGACGGGTTTGGTTTTTTTACGAAGTGATCCATGCCAAGCCAAGATATGTGTTTGTTTAAACGAACCATAGGGACAAGTTGTGGGAAAGTCAACTAGAAAGGTTTCACACACGGAGTCCCTTGATCATCGAAGGCCTCATCACTGTGAGGAATATGTTTTTGTATTGCCTAGAGGGACGCAGTTCTAACGGGTATAGGTCATGTAATAGTAGAGAGGTCGCCGAAGCCTTTGAGACAATTATTGAAAGTCGGTCATAGCTACATAGAATTTATGATAATATTAAAAGTGACGACTTGGGCCGAATTTTGACCATTCTTCGATAGGAGCATGTGAGATACTTTTACAATTACTGTGGGATAAAGCCTCATCCATGGATGGTGGCCTCCTCACAAGTAGAAAGAGTTGTTCCCTTTAATTTGTTAACTGCTCCTACTAATGTTAGGATTGTTTCTGATGCACTCATCGATCGTAGCTCTGGGAACAATTTGAGTGAGACTGACAGTACTTCTCGTGAAATCAATGAGGCCATGAACATCAATTCTTTGATAAGAGGCGTATACAAGAAACGTAAGACTACCGCAGGGGCTGTAAATATTACTTCTACAGTGAGGAAGATGGGAACAGTGGTCGTTTGGAGTAGCATCACAAAATGCGAATAGATCCTGCTGCTCCCGCTACAGTAGTTGATATTACTGTTTCTCCTTTGGTGAGCCTACAATCAGTGCCTCCTATCAACTCGCTGATTCCTGTTGATGAGGACTTTCCTCATATTGTTCATTACATTCTTCCATCTATGCTTGCGAATGAGGAAACGATAGTTGAATGTAATGGAGGTTTGTTTCCATGACATGGTTATTTAAACGCGTAGGAGTATCTATACAACCCTGTTAATGTGGCTTGAAAATGGAAGGCTTCTTTACCAGAAGTTGTAAGGGAGGATGCATGAATTATAGGGTCATCAAGCAGCGAGTGAAGACCTTCAGTGTCTAACCTCGCTTCGTCTCTGCAGTTCCTACTCTCTGAGGCTAATATGGTTGGGGTGGAACTTGATGAGGCCTGTCAAAGTGAGCTCACAGAGACTAAGGTAAAATTGGAGAGAGTTTGTGAGCTGTACCTCAGGATGTGAGAGGAGAATGAAGTTATCAATAGGCAAAATGAGGGCCTTTCGAAGCGTTTGGGGGTTGCTAAAGTTAAGGTTGATGATTTATTATGTGATGTGGCTGTTCAAAGAGAGCGTAAAGAGTCCACTCAAGCAAAGCTTGAGAGGATTACCACGAAGCATGCAATTCAGCTGGAAAATATCATTAAGGAGCGCCACACTCAAGTAGTGAAGACGAGGCATGATCAATTTGAGGCCCTAAAAAAATTCAGGGAGGAGACTAGTTAGAACGTGTGTAACTTTATTTCCCAATTGAAGATAAACATATTGTTACACACTTAGGTCACGAGTGGGCCTTTTGATGCTCGCAGAGTTGACTTCGACGCTTTCTACGATGTGGATATGGGTGAGTTGGGCTTTGATGTGCTATTCCCTTCGGGTGCTATTTGAGATTCATTCGCGTCAACCTGGAATTACTCATAATATTTCTATTTAGATGAGGACCCAACTAGAAACCACAACATGGCCCTTCCTGCTGAGAACAACGATGTTACCTTTCATGCTGAGAACGACGACGTGGGCCAAGGTGCTGATGGGGAAGAAGAGGGGGATAATATGCCTTAGTTATTTAGCATTTTGTATTTATTTGTTATTTCTTCAATAAAATGAAGTTTTATGTTGAAAGAAATTTGTTTTTAATAGCTATTGCTATTGTGTTCTTTGTGAGCTTATCATATCTATCACACAATTTTATCGTGAAGTCTTTAAATGAAAGCTCCGAAAATTATCAGTTGCGAGATTAAAGAAGTTTCTTAAAATCACTGGCTGGGAACATTAATTCGCAAGCTATTTTAAAAGGTGTGGTATTGGACCTGTGAGCCCTAAAATGACAGAAGCTTTTAGCTCTCTCTAACTGTTTAGGGCTACAATGTTTGATGTACGAGCCATAAAATGAAAGTTGATAACTTTTAACTCTTGCTAACTGTTTGGGGCTACAGTGTTTAACTTGCGAACCATAAAATGACCCTCGCTAACTATTTGGGGTTGCGGTTTTTAACCTGCAAGCCATAAAATTATAGCTGGGAGCTTTTAACTCTTGCTAATTGTTTAGGGTTGCGGTGTTCAACCTGCGAGCCATAAAATGATAGTTGGAAGCTTTTAACTTTCAATAATTGTTTGGGGCTGCAGTGTTTAACTTGCGAGCCATGAAATGACAGTTGGGAGTTTTTAACTATCACCAATTGTTTAGGGCTGCGGTGTTTAACCTACGAGCCATAAAATGACAGCTCGGAGCTTTTAACTCTCGCTAACTATTTTGGTTTTCGATGAGTGCAAGTGTCAATAAGAAAACATCTTTTATTCGACGAGTAAGGAACTATACATAGTACAGTTTATATGTTTCACGTAATGGTGGCCGTCATTATTGATTAATTTCGATGAGTGCAACGCCTTCACATCTCTTCGTAGCTCATCCATCTCATTCTGTCATTCTATCATTCTTTCGTCTGTACACTAGGGGCCTCGTCTTACGTATTTATGTTGTCTTAAGAATCAGAGTTGTCAAGATGGACCTTTTTTCTCAACTCCTTATTCTACTTAAGCAGCTCCTGGTAGAAAGCTTGTTACCACTTGAACTACACTTCTTAAGTGGCCATTTACTCCCTCATGAGTCTCATTTATTCCTGAAGGGTAAAGAGTTGCTGTGGGGGTACCCCTTGGGTAGGAGAAAGCGGCGAAAGCGGTAATCTCTGGCCAGCAGAAAGATTCAGGTCCAAAGGGTCAGACACTCCCTCATGAACTGCATTACCGAAGTTCTCTGGTCTATCAATGAACCACCTGACAAAAAAGTCTACTTCGTTGAGCTAATCATTAGAGCCTGAGGCTCCGACCTGTCCTGACAAAAGGTTAAAGGGGAGGTTCTCATTTAAGCAAACCATTTCGATTCAAAAACTAAAGAGAAGAAAATCAAACTTGTTGAAATCTGATGATCGAAAGTTTGTCCACGTTCACCACACCAATTGTTGAGTAATTTTGTCTTGTGTCTTATTAATGAAGTATTCAGGTATTTTTACATGCTATTACAGCTCACGATATGACCCCACAGTTTTGTCTTGACTCCGTCGTTCCTAATACTGACACTCTGTGTGGGCTTCAGGCCTGTTGGACACGTGTCTCACTTTGGGTCACCAACGAAGCATGCAGTCCTTTCCGGTCCTAGTATTGACATTCCATGCGGGTTTCAGGCTTGCTGGACACGTGTGTCACCCTGGGTTGCCTACAGAGCATGTGGTCTCCCTTTTGCGAGCTCCTTGAACGCATGTGAACTGAGATCGTGGCCTTTTCTTGCTTCGTGCGAGCTAGATCTGCGAGCAGGGTCCATGAACTCCATTTATTGCCCTTTCGCGGTTCGCCTCACACTCAACCACTTGGTGGGACCTATCCAGGTCACGGGTAGGCGACCCGGATCCTATCTAGGACTCGGGATGGTGATCATCGATGTATAACACTATGAAACAACTTTGGACGTCAGAATTTGTGAACCAAAATTCAAATAACTTTGTTTTCTGATCTTCGATACTAATCGTCAAATCAACTTGGATCTAAGGTATGTTCTTCTACTCGTCAATAGGTACTGATTCACCATACCGATTGTCAAATTGTCGTTTGAAGGTTGCTAGTAAAACTCTTTAAAAAAAAAAGAAATTAACAATTTAATGGCTTAAATAAAAACTTTTGAATAATTTAGTGACTAAATTGTAATTTTTTTAGTTAAATGATCAAAACAAAAATTTACCCGGCATTTAGTGATTAATAGTGTAGTTTTCCTTATATAAATTCATGAAATTATTCAACCATATTTCCTTTGAAAGAAAAGAAAGGCATGAAAATTTTGAGAAACCAAGTAAATAAAAATGTTGGTCTTGGTTTTGGTATAGTGTCGTGAATCGAGGCCCAACTAAGTACAGTGACTAGTCGAACGGAGGGATGGGATGGGTGCCTTTTAAACAGCGACTTTCAAACATTTATCCAATTTCCTCGTCACCATAAACAATGGAAGAAAAACCAAAGCCTACCCCATGCTTATTAAATTTGACCTATTTCTCCCTATCATGTCTGGCCAATGTTATGCTTATGTGTCTCCTTCATGACTCAGCGTATTAATTAGGAAAAATTAGACTGGCCCAACTCAACTTCAGTGCATAAATGTATGAGTAATTTTAATGTGTGGGAATAGCAGTTTGAACGAGAAAGTTGTCGAATGTTGGTACCAATGGTTAAAGTTCAAATTTAGGTAATTTTATCGTGCTTTATTATTATTTTTTAAAATTTGTAATGATAAAAAAGAACTATAAATACCGAGATTTCAGTTTTTTAGTGACGAATAACACTTTTTAAATATGATATTTATAGGAACAAACAACAATCTTTTTCTTGAGAAACCTTGAAATATATAATTCAGTGACGAGTCTTCACATTTAGTTTTGACTTTTGAGGATGAATCACAAATAATAATTTCATGAAACATGTTCTTGCTATAACATTTTCAATTAAATTGTCTAAATTTTTTTAACGTACGAATACGTATACACTCTATAAATTAGTAAAAATATTAAGGGCTTACTTAGGCATTTAGCAAAAAACTGGGGGAGTCAACACTTTTTACCAATTAGCTTATGGTATATAACCCAAGTTAGTTATTTTATGAATTTTAAAGTTTTAGTCCTGATGAAACAATAAATATTAAATTGATAAAATCATTAAATTAAATTTTGCTATTTTCAAAATATGACGTGGTAAATATATTATCACATAATAATGTTATTTTCGCACAAAAAAAAATCAATTTTAAAGATTATTGTTTGAGTCAAAAATGAAAATTGAAATTTTGAAAAATATAACATAAACTAAATCTAGAAGATGTAACTGATAGCATTCTATTATAATCGAGGAAGTGTGGTGTTGGGGATTAGGTGAGGAAAATAATGGTGGTTGAATAGCCTCCTGTTTGATTGAGACACGTGGGTGGCAATGTCTTTATTTAATTTTACAAATATGCCGTGAAATCTCGACAGAAATCCTCCAAAAATGTAGCCTGGATTACAGGTCATATAATTATGTTGATGTTGGTAAACACTTGGAGAGCAGTTGCTTCAATTACGCTGTCCTTGTTTGTTGTTTTCCTTTTGGGTTTATAATAATGGTTATGCAAGAAAGAGAGCCATTTTTTTTTTCTTCTTCTTTTTACTTCAATCTCAGTGAAGTTAGCGTGTTTTGATCCACAACCTTGGCAGTGCTGATTCGTCAGACGACATGCGGGGGTGTTTTAGTAATCATCCTTTACTACTGTATTCCAAGAACTCGCTGAGAAAAGTAAGAAAGTAAGAATTCCCTCCCATTTTGGGGAAATAAAGGAAAACACCCTGATTCAGTCAGTGTCTCTAATTCCCATTTACTCCTCATCATTTCTTCTTCTTCTTCTTCTTAAATAAATAATAGAATTTATTTATAATTTGCTTCCGCAGCCTATCCTATTTCTCCTTTCTCTTTGCTTCACTCTCTGGGTTTTTCTTTTCCCTTCCATATCTCACTCAAAATTCTATCTCATCAGATCTCTTGTCATAATCAGATCAGGAGGGAAGGATGCTGGAACCGTCCGATGTGTAGCCTTTTGACTTTGTTGTGATCGGGAGGGACTTTAGATGGGGCAATGTTTCGGCAAAGTTAGTCAAACGCAAGTAAATGAAACAGCGACGTCAAATACTACCACAACAGTCACAGAGGTGGTTCCAGCCGATCCTGGGGGGCAAACGCCACTGCAATCCAGTAACGGCGCTGTTAATTATGTTCAATCAGTTAAGAATACTCCAGCTAGGTCTTCCAGCCAGAGTCCATGGCCCAGCCCCTACCCCTACGGAGTGACTGCCAGTCCGCTTCCACCGGGTGTATCCCCTTATCCGGCCAGGGCTTCAAGGGGTTCCACGCCTAGGAGATTCTTCCGGCGCCCGTTCCTGCCGCCTTCGCCGGCCAAACACATAAAAGCGTCGCTGTTGAAGCGTCTTGGCGGGAAGCCAAAGGAAGGAACGATCCCTGAGGATCCTGGAACTGAGCTGGAGCAAGCGTTGGATAAGAGCTTTGGTTATGGCAAGAATTTTGGAGCTAAGTATGAACTTGGAAAAGAAATAGGACGAGGGCATTTTGGTCACACTTGCTCTGCTAGAGGTAAAAAGGGTGACCTTAAGGATCAACCCCTTGCTGTTAAGATCATCTCAAAAGCTAAGGTATTCTCTTCACTCCTTTTCTATGAAATTCTTACCCTGTGCATGCTAATTGCTAAATAAATTTTTTAACTTTTTGAGATATTTAGATTATTTTCTTAATGTTGGAGCTTCTTTCTGGAGGTATTGTTCTTAAAATTGGATTTCATTAAAATAGTCTTAAGAGAAGGACCTTTAGTTATTGATCGATGGCATAGCTGTTTATTATGCATTCCAAACACCTCATAGATGTTTGTTTTCCTCGATTCAAGTAAACTCGGCCGAGTATGTCTTTCTTGAAGAAGGTAAGTTACATAAGCCGGACATAATTCTAGAATAATCATGTTTACGACTTGGGCCCTGCCAACTTCGCTTATCATTGACATTTGGCAGTTACATGAGCTATTCGAGACATACAAGGCTTAAAAGGATACCTCTTGCTTTGATTAGCCATTTCATTTTTATTTTCTCTAGGGGGAAGTGTGATTATGATTGTTATTCTAGAAGACTGGAAGAAGACAAAGGTATACTTGTCTTTTATTTGATAGTTATCTTGGGTTTCTAGCAATAATACAGGGTATTTTGCTACTGAGTTGTTGCATCTAGTCTAAAATGCAAATGTGACCGTAGCCACATCAACCGCAATAAAAATTAGGTGGGAATCCAGATGTTGTTTTGCACTGAGAGATTTTTGGTGTCCACGTGTTGCCGAGTATGACTTCAGTGTCCTGACCTATGAATTATTCAATTTTTGATGCTGTTTATTTGGGAGACATTGTCTTGGGCTTGTGGCTGTCATGTTTTTCAAAGAGGAAATATGTTCACGATAAGACAAGACTAGGTTGTGTGATTTCCCTATTAGCACTTCCGATCTCTGAGACCCTGTCTAGACTATAAACATTCACAAATATTTCCGTTATTGAATTACTGAATAGGAAAAACTTTACAAAGAATCTAAGAATTATAGTAAAAAATATATAGAAAGAATATTTTGTGATACAATTGTTTCTACCATTTGTGGCCAACTACATACAAAACTATGCTAGTGGCTGTTAATATTTTCCAAATATTCTTTAGGGAGGAATTTGGAGCTTCATTTTGTTGCTATTCAGACCATGCGGCCATCTTAAATTTTAAAATCCTCTAAGTGTTAGAGACGTGTTTTATAGTTGTCATTTCTTTTAATGAATTTCCCCTATGTGTGTATCAAGTTTTTGTGGGTGATTGAGCTTGCGGTGCAGCCGTTAACAACCTTGTTTTACCTTGTTTCGTTTCAAATCAATTTCTTTCTAGATTTCTGACTGAGAATGATTTTAGTTTGCCTTTCCTTTTCTCTTAAGTTAAGCAAAGAGCTGTTATCTTGTCTGCATTATGCTTGTTGTTAATTTTTCCTATCTAAACTATAATTTTTCCCTTTTTGGTTTCCTTTTAAATGCTAAGTTCTCAGTTTTTGTGATTAAAATGTGTTGATTGGTCTTGGGTTTACTTTGTGGTTCCCCTCTCCCTTTATATGAGCTTCCACAAGACTTGGCTCAAATCCCTGGTCTTTTATCTGAGGGGTTACACTCTTATTCCCCAAGGGAAAAAATAGGAAAGATTGAAATGTTGATTCCATCTGCTGCTTTTTAACCACATTTATTTGACAGATGACAACAGCAATATCAATCGAAGACGTTCGAAGGGAGGTCAAAATTTTAAAAGCACTATCAGGACATAAGCATCTAGTCAAATTTTATGATGCATGTGAGGACGCCAATAACGTGTACATAGTTATGGAGTATGTTTTTCCTTGTTTCTGTTAAAATTTTATTTTGGAGAAATGGTTTATCTTCATTAAAGCTATGTCCTCGAGTTATCCTTTCTACTTGCAGATCATTATATTTTTTATCTTCAAGTAGATCCAATCCCATTAGTTTTGTAGGTTTTCTTTTGTAACTTTTTGAACCTTTCTGCCTTCTTGATTTAAAAAAAAAAAAAAAACCATCCTGATTTTCTCTTTGGAAATTCAGGTATTGTTTCAACTGAATCATCATATAATTTTGGTATTGCATTTCTAAACTGTTGGGTCTGACAGTTGTTGTATTCTGTTGCTTATCAGATTGTGTGAAGGTGGAGAGCTATTAGACAGAATTTTGGCAAGGTAACTTGTTCTTTTATAATGTCGATGTTTTCAGGGTTACCTATTCAGTGTTTGAATATTGTTATCTTTATAGAAACCAGGTTAGACAGATGTCATCGTTTGTTATACCCTTGCATTTGTGATGTTTATGGCTGTGATTGGGTTTTATCCCCTGTTTTTATTCGGTACCCTTTTTGCCCTTGGATTAGGCAGGACCATAGAGAAGATTAAACATCACTAATGTGATTGGTTTGTTATATCACAAAACTTAGACGCGATTTCTTCATTCCAGGGGAGGAAGGTACACTGAGGAAGATGCAAAAGCAATACTTGTACAAATTTTAAGTGTGGTGTCATTTTGTCATCTTCAGGGTGTTGTGCATCGTGACTTAAAACCAGAGGTTTTTTACTTTTTACTTGTGTATTTGATTTGTATGGACTGTGCAACTGAAAAAGTATATGTTGTGGCTTATTAACATATCTCTGTGCTTGGGATACAGAACTTCCTTTTTACTTCCGGTGGTGAAAATGCTGACATGAAACTAATTGATTTTGGTCTTTCTGACTTTATTAGACCAGGTAATGACTAATTATCACTCATTAACTTTGGTTGCGCATAAACATGCCTCCCTTCATAGCTTATGTAAAGCCATCAAATGAAGGATTGTAGTGAATGATGATAATCCACCACCTATTTTTTTATTGGTTCCTTCTAGACAAGTAATTTTCTTATATTCTTATAGGAGAATTCAGCGTAATCATGTAAATTTGCAGAAATGTTCTGTCTCCCCTCTTTTCTTTGAATTGGAGAGGAAATTGAGTTTATGGTTACCATAAACTCTTATGGAAGAAAATTTTATGGGTTACTAACAGTGGTTAAATATGTTTCCGCATGTTTGAATGGGTTTTCTAATAAAGAAATAATGTAGCATGAAAAGGATAAATTTATATTGGATGTCAGTCAATATCCATTTTGTACTTTTAACTAGTGGTGATTATATCAGTAAACCGGACGAGAAGACATGGCTAACAGTCTTCTATATTTTTTTCAACCTTTTATGCATTTATTTTTGTTACAGATGAAAGACTCAATGATATTGTTGGAAGTGCGTATTATGTTGCTCCTGAAGTTTTGCACAGATCTTATAGTATGGAAGCAGATATATGGAGCATCGGAGTGATCACCTATATTTTGTTATGTGGAAGCCGACCATTTTGGGCACGTACAGAATCTGGAATTTTTCGTTCTGTGCTAAGATCAGATCCCAACTTTGATGATATGCCCTGGCCATCTGTCTCTCCAGAGGCCAAAGATTTTGTTAAGAGACTCCTAAACAAGGATTACCGAAAAAGAATGACTTCTGTTCAAGCTCTAGGTAAGTTGGGACATTTTACTAAATCGGTCAAGATTTGAATTTTACCCCATTGTAAAATGATTTATTACATTTGTCTGACAAACCAGTAACTCCTGTCAGTAAGATTAATGCACATATCAGATGAACTATAATATGGTTTTATGTCATTTCAGCGCACCCTTGGTTGCGGGATGACAGTCGTCCAATCCCTCTTGATATATTGATATATAGGTTACTCAAGTCATACCTTCATGCTTCACCATTCAAACGTGCTGCCCTAAAGGTATGTATCAACTTTGTGAACCTTTCCCACCTCCTGCTTATCATGTCCTTAATTGTATTTCTTGCTCTTAAGTTGCCAAAATGTTTTGCACCAATTGCAAAATTCCTAACGGAGAGCTAAGATTGTTACAAAAAATAGCCCATTCCTTCTCCTTTTTTTGGGTACAATCAAAGATTACCTTGCATTCAAAGGGGAAGGATAAGGGATTTTACACACAGGGATCAAACCTGGACTCATGTCATTAGAACTTGGAACCCACATAAGTTATTGCGACAGGACCAGTAGCTTGGTGGCACAATAAAAGAAAAGAAAGGTCCATTCAAATTTATTTTTTGATTTTCTACTATTTAAATATGTTAAAACTGTCAAACATACTTTGCCACTGTAAATATTTTTTTGTGAATACTAGTGGCATGCTTATGGAAGTTCTAGATTTTAATCGATACTTTCAGGTGTGCATTTTAGCTTATTTAAGATTCGTGTTATGTCATAGTGGTATCATTTTCAACTGAAATAAGGTTTTTTTTTTCATTTTGCCTTTTTATGTTAAAGTTAAAACTTCTCTTGCATTTCATTTTCTATGCGAGTCTTCCAATACTTTTGCTTCATGTGTGACTCTGCAAAAGTGAGAGAACTGTTCTTTATAGCAATTAACTATGGTATCCATTTAAACAATGCTTAGTTTTGACTGGCTAGAGCATGTAGAAATCTGTGTGCGTGAGTCCAGATGCTTGAATATGCTTTTTTATTCTCTATCACCCTCTAACCCATGTTATCGTTATTGCTATAACTGTAGGCTCTTTCAAAAGCATTGACTGAAGATGAGCTGGTTTATCTCAGGGCACAATTTAGGCTGTTGGAACCAAACAGAGATGGGAGTGTGTCTCTAGAAAATTTTAAAATGGTTATTGACTACCTTTTTAGTCCTATTTATTCAAGTGTAAAGACAAAAATATTTAATGATGATTTATATTCTGTTCATTGTCACGACATTTTGACATAATTAGCCAATAAGGGTATCTCAATAATCTCTTTTTTTTCTCCTATCTGGTTTTGAGGGGCCTTATCTTTGAGTTCTTTCTTTCTTTAAAACAGAAAAGATAATAATTTTATTACACTTATATTAGCGGGTCTATCAATTTGCAGGCACTTGCTCAAAATGCCACTGAAGCGATGGGTGAATCAAGGGTACCTGATATTCTTAATGCTGTATGGTTCTTACTAAAAGTTAAACTTAGTAGCAAATTTTATTGGTTTTTCTCCTAATTTAGTCTTGGTTGGACAATCTGGCTTGATGAGTCTGCATGCCAATAAGAAAATGATTTTCTTTTAAATTTGATTTATTTTTTTCAGCATTCTTGATTATTACATCCTTCTATCACCTAATTCTGCCATTGTAAGGTGGTTTTTTTTTGTTTGTTTTTTGGTAATTACCATAACACTTCTCCCCCTCTGGATTTCATGTCATGTGATTTCCGCTCCTCACTGTCAGCAACTTTGTGTGGCTCAGATGGGATTGCTTGCATACAGGAAGATGTACTTTGAAGAGTTTTGTGCCGCTGCAATTAGCACACATCAATTGGAAGCAGTTGAAGGCTGGGAGCAGATAGCCTCC
>CM025141.1:14317654-14336403 GCA_013467495.1 Gossypium gossypioides
TGTAAATTTATTTTATTTATATAAATGATAAAGCTTTTAAAAAAAAAAATCTATAAGCATGAAGATTGGAAAATCAGACCCTTTCAATGATTTATTAACTTCTTTCCAGTTATGATTAATTAACTTGAAATTATTCCCATTCATTGAATTGCAAGGATATTAAAGCGGCAGGTGACTATGACACTCTATAATATAACATGATCAATGATTGAAAAGGCACGTGATCTCTTGAGCTTACCTCCCTTCATATTTCAGATTATGCGTACTTAATTAGTTGCATTTTCATAAATTCTATTATATATAAAAAGGAAAATTCAGTTATAAAATTTGTTGATACAATGATACAATAAGGGAGGAGTATGGAAGAGGATGTGGTGGTGTCAATGGAGGTTGATTTATCCAATTGAGACGGAGAGTTGGAGATTATACACAATGAGGGTGAAGGAAATATGGAGGTTGAATATTGAAAGTAAGTTGACAAAGTGAAAGTAAATATATCTTGAGAGTCTATCTTTTTTTAATCGTTTTTAGGAATATTTATAAATAAGGTCCCGTGCAGGATGGTGTTAAAGTGTTGATCCTACCATCAAATCATTATTGCGGGATGTGTGGGGCATGACTTCAATGAGACGGGAATGTCTATGAGGGGACATACTTTTCATTCATTCTGACTTGATGATATAAAGTAGTTAAATCCACATGAAGTTTAGTGACCAAAAGAATTACATTCTTAACAGAAGGTCGGGTGCTTGGACAAGTGAATGGTTAGCTTTTTTTAAATGGTTACCTTCTATTTGTGTAGGTGGTTAGAACGCGCCTCCTCTTAGCAACCTTTCGATTTGTAGCAGGTAAGGTGCATCTCTCGGAAGACCTTCCAATCTACCATGTATCCCCATTCGTGGGGAAGATATAACAAATTTACATTAAATTTACATTGTGAATATAAAGATATATAAAATTGAAATCTGAGTACTTGAACAACATTCTTTTCATGTAGCAATAATTTATAATTTCATTGGAAACAATTTAAAATGAGAGAGTGAATATATGATTTGGTATTTTAGTTTAGGTTTAATGTTTAATTTAGTATTTAAGTGCTTTTTGTTATAATTTGCTACTTGAGTTTGGCTTAATATTTAAATTGGCACCTAAAGTTTTTCAATTTGATACTTGAGAGTCCTTTCGTCCCAATTAAGTACCTAATTTGGTTTCAATATTTAATTTGATATCTAAGTTTTTTTTCCCCAATTCAAGACAATAATTTTTTTACTAGAGCACACGTATCAAATATTAATTAGAGCACTAATGGCCTTTAATTTAGATACTAAATTGAACATTAAAGTTAAACTCATATATGAAATTAAAACAAAAAAAAACCTTAAATATCAAATTGAACATTAAATTTAAACTTAGATATCAAATCATATATTAAGGTATACATATTCCTTTATTCCGACAATACAAAATCCTTAAATTCCATAATAAATTTATTTTATGGTTTAAAATATATTAAAATGTTAAAAAATAATAAATTAATAAAATTTGCATCATGATTCCTAGCACTTTTATCTGGCTTTCTTTCGAGGCTAAAAGTATCAGCCAACTAACCATCTCGCATACACTGACTGCCTCATAAATTAGTGGCTAAAACCCTTCACTTCCACCTTGAATAATCAAATAATGTATTTGTTAATTATGAGATTATAAGAGCAATCCACCGGTCCAAAAGTCAAAGGCTCAAAGCCCAGAGCTGCTGGGCAAGGTTCTGTCTTTATGTCCCCACTCCACAATTACGCAGCGGCCAGTTCAATACCCACTTAACCCTTTTGCCCATGGCTGGAACTCATCACTTCCTATAATCTGTTAAATTTCAGATATCAATCCACCTTTTGTACAAAGCGCTGTGACTTTGTTTATGCTCCGTCTTTTTCTTTGTGGAGGAAAACAAGTAGTGTTTTTCTATATATGTTCATATAATGAGATAAAGACTAAAAGAAATCACAATCCAAAAAGATACTGATCAAAAGATAAAGGGATACAACAGAAGATTTTCTTTCCTCTTGCTTTGTTACACGGTAAGTTAATGATGGAGAATAAGAATTTGGGTAACTAAATTTTGTCTCTCACTTACTCTGATATATATATAGGTGGGTCCAATGATATGGATTGGGTATCTCTTAGGCAAGTGGACTGCACCTTTTATCGGAATCATTCTCAACCAACTCATGATGAAAAAGTCTTATTTTCCATTGATTCTCTTACAGATCAATGGTGTCGAGCAACTGCTCCAGCAGATTTAACTTAGCTAAAAAAATGTATCATTAATATTTGGCTTAAAGTATATTTCGCCCGTAAAGTATATAATTTTTTCCAATTTAATACCTAAATATATTTTTAATCTAAACTAATACCTAAAGTTATTTTCTTTTACCTGAATCAATCATTTCCATCAAACACCGTTAAAAAATCTGTTAAATGTTCCCACCCAATGATATAATGTCATGCTTTTTTTTTCTCACCCAAGGATGTATATTGTTGGATACCAAATGTTCAAAAAAATCCAATTTGAAAATAGTTTTATTGCATAACGGAAAATTAAAATTTTGAAAATTGATCCAATTTTTTATATTTATAGCAATAAATCTTAGACCGAAACCATACTTGTCTCATACCATAAACTACTTCAAGTGTGGACTGAAACCAATTGAATCAAAATGCAGAATTAGAAAAAATTTTCTTTTCCTTTTTTGGGTGAAAATGAAAATTATCTCTTCTTTAATAGAAACCGGTAGAATTGTTATTTTGAAAAACTATATTTAATAGTTGAGAATAAATTCTCTCTAATTTTCGGCAAAGTAACAATCTCTCAAAGTTGTGTTAATAGTTCTACTGATGTCATCTATTTATAGGAAGAGAAAGTAGAACCCTTGTTGAATTGTAGAAGTTTATTTCAACTAGAAAAACAACTTTCAACTTAGAGTAGGAATAGGGTGGACGATATCCCCTAATATTCCTACTAGGGTTGTCGCCCCTTCATATTCCGTGAGGAGATTTTGGGTCTCTCTCATATCGGGTCAAATTACGAGTATTTTTTGGACTTTTGACCCAGTACTTTGTAGTTTGATCCAAACCTATTTTGTTTTTCTATTTCCTAAAATAAACTTCAATATTTTATATTAAATATTTTTCTCATCTCAATTTTACCCTTAGTAAAATTATGACGATTTTACCCCTGATAAAATTTCTGAGAAAATATTTTTAATATTTCACTACTCAACAAGTTCAATATGATCGAATGATTTATTTTCATTTTTGAGCTTTAAAATAGCTCAAAAATATAAATTCATTTTTTCAATCATTTTTTAGTAATCCATCTATATTTGCAAATGCATCATTTCTCATTTTCATTTTCATTTTCATTTCCATTTCCAATTCCATTTCCATTTTGAGAAACCTACATTCATTTCCAAATTATTCCATTTCTTCATTTCAGAGAAAACCATAACCATTCCCAAATGTTTTCTATTTCTCTATTTCTATTCCTTCCGTTCATTTCGGTTCAAACTCACAATTCATTTATGGTTTCAACGAGCTAGCGGAGGGACTGATTGGACATTTGTAATTAGGGTTTAAATGATTTATAAGTAAGTTTCGACTTTTCACCTATTAATTATAAACTTATTTAATCACGAAGTCATTCCACTATAGTATCATGACTTAACTCTCCCTAACGACATACTATTACGAAAGCAACTACTTAGTGCTCCTCCAATGACCTTGTCATAAGTGTGTTACCCTCATAGGATATCCTTGATCTCTTGGGGATAATATTCGTTCTCCCAATATGATCCTATTTTATCTCATGGTAACCATTACATCTTCCTTCATAAAAAATCAATTACTATTAAATAATAATAATGTCATTCATCAAAAAGAGGAATGACCCGTGGCCACATTTACTTTTCATCAACCATGTAATGCCAATGAGAGGATATCTTTTACCCACGTCTCGGGCTATGAATTCCACTGTTGTGAATGACGTTACATACTGCAAAAGTAGTACACCTAAAGCACCAGCTTTCGGTTCCTTATCTATTTGAACTCAAGCTTTTACTTACATCAAAGTGTACGAGGCACATATACTTAGCCCGTCATCTACTCAGGATTTAAGTATGCCATACTATGAACATCACAAGTGAATAAATCCATAAACAAATTTAGGATCTATTCTTCTTGGGTTCTGTTCGATGTGTTGTCAGTCAAGTCAGTTACATCTATGTCTCTATCTTCTAGGAGTCATCTGCTTCGATGCCCAAGATAAAACATCTCCCCAATTGGACTTGATAGACGACATATTAGTCTTTTAATCGATTTGCTCATTTCCGATTAAACTAAGGACATGTTTAGGTTCGTCTACTAATACAAGCTGTCTTTTCGTATTACGATCCGACCACGTAATATTGCTTAGTATTAGTTAAACATCAGACAACCAGTGAGCAACACTTGCTTTGTAACAACCCAAAAGTCAATGGTGCTAGAAAATATGGTTTTGGGACCCCATTTTCGTAAACTAAGGCTGTAAATATTTTTATTAAAATATTTACGAAATTAGCTAATAGGTGAATTGATTTTTGGATAGGTAAATTTTGGCGAGTCAATAGTTAATTAAGGTACAATGACTAAATCATAAAAGCGATAAAAATTAATTGCTATAAAATTTTAAATTGTTAATGATTAATGGAGCAAATAAACCAATTAGTAATATGGATAGTGGAATTCCACAATGAAATCCATTTTGCTTGATTAGCCTTAATTAAGTTTGTTTAAGGTATGCTTAATTTAATCAAGATAGGTTAATTAGTTTTAATCAAGATATAAATAGAAAAATAAAATGAAAATGAAAACATTTTTATTGTTCATCTTCTTCATTCATGAAAAGAATGAGAGCTAGGGTTCAAAGTTTCCAAATTTTATTTCCTTCATTTGGTAAGTCATTTTAATTCGTTTATTGTAATTTTTATGTTTTTGAGTTCCCAAGAGCTTGATTTACCTAGCTTAGGGACTAGTTCATGAAACTGTTAAAACTTTGAGGAGTTACCATTGAATTCATGAAGTTTTTCGTGCTAATTGCTTGCATGTTAATCTTAAATGTTTGTAGGACTAATTTGTAAAGTGAGATTTTGATAATTTTGTCATTAAGGATTAAAATGTAAAATTTTGCAAATAGTGGGGTAAAAATGATATGCTATGTGCTGCTAGTAAGTTAGATAAGGATGAATTCAAAATAGTGGGGTAAAAATAGTAGGGTAAAAATGATATGCTATGTGCTGCTAGTAAGTTAGCTAAGGATGAATTCGAAATAGGTTTTGGAATCAAAGCTCAAATTCGAAAGTTATGACATTTTTAGTTTAGGGACTAAATTGAATAAATGTCAATACATATAAGAATTTGAAATTGATTGTAAATTTAATTAGAAAGTAATGATTTGCATTGTTATATTAATGTTTATAGCTAAAGAAAACATGAAAGCATTAAAAGGGACGGGGAAGGCAAAAGTCGGCGACAAGTGTTTTAATGCTTAGCACTTATTACTGTAAGTGTTTCTATGGCTTAGCACTTATTAAATTTCTGCATTTTAATGATATTGTATTCTAGCTATTACTAAATAAACTGTTAGTGGTGAATGAAATGATTTGGAACCATTGAGATTGAATATCAAGATCAATACTAGAATGAATAAATGTATAATTATGGAGTTAAATTATGTTTGTTAATTGTATGATTTGGGCAGAAGCATTTTGAGTATAGAAATCGAGAAATGAAGGTGTTTTGATTTTAGCGATACGATGAGAGACAGAGGTGATTGATGTACTAGTGAATTCGACTTGATAAGCCATCATCGTCGGGCAACCTAGGGCGATAGGTCATCGTTGTCGGGCAACCCAGGGTGGTAAGCTATTATTGCTTGGGAACCCGAAATAGAAATCATCGTTTTCGGGCAATTCGAGATGACATAAATGAATTAAGAAACCATCATTGCCAAGCAGTTTAAGATGATAAGCCATTGTTGCCGAGAAACCTGGGATGGTAGTAATTGTTGTCGGGAAATCCGGGATGACATCAAAAAGTTAAGAAAGATGAGTTTATGAGTTCGGAGACTTTAGCAGAAGTAGAATGCAAAAATGATGTTAGGGAATATTAAAATGAAAAAGAATGAATTAGTGATCAAATGCATACTGAAACCTAATGGTAGAGAATTTTACTATTAATCTAAATACTTATAGATTGAATTGATTTCATTATACCATCTTAATGTATATAGATGTATGTCATTGCTTACTTATTGGGAAGTTTGACTCTTTGTGTACAGTTTAGGTCTGTAGCTACATTTTGAGTCTCACTTCAACATCCAACTGAGGCCCCAAACTTTCCAAAGTTTGTATTCCATTTTGGTTATGTAAGTCGGCATGTACCTAGGGTTGTCACTTTGAATTTTATGTGGTTGATGAATGTTGAAAGTATGTTTGAATGTTTTAGAGAATGATTAATGTCTAGTATTGTTGATGTTTATAATGATAGGTTAAGTATTTGTGTGTTTTAAATAATGATGAAGGTACATATATACATATGTATATGTGTGCTTTTGACAAGTTGTTAAGTTAACTATGGCTTGAAATGGTAACCTTGAATGTATGGTATGTTTGTTTAAGCTTTAATGTTTGATGATTGATTAGGTTGTGTATAAACTTGATATGTGTAAATGTTTTGGTATCAATCTTGTAAGTTGTTTTTGGTGGCAATATGATCAATTACGTGATTGAAATTTCGGTATTTTGGTTTCATATAAGGAATGTGAATGGTCATTTTCTAACTTGGCATGAATGGTATTGCATTTTAGATTTGGTTCATATTGTGTTAAGGTGCCTTGAGGCTTGTTGGTTAGAAATAGGATATGTTGTGTTTGGGTATGTTTTGTGCATTTTTTGACAGGTTTTAGGTATGGTTAATTACAAATTTTGGACATAGTTGAAATGTTGAATTGATAGCTTACAAAACAAGACACTTATTGGCACACACGGGCTAACACACGACCGTGTGTCATATACGGGAAAGTGACACAGTCGTGTGCTCATTATAATTTAAGAGGTTCTAGGTTGACACAGCCTCATTTATTACACGGGCTAACCACACGCCCGTATAGTACTGTTCATATGGTTGTTAATTTAGCACACTGTTTCAGTTTGTTACATGGTCCAAAAACATGGCCGTGTGACTTCAAGTTGAAAATTTTGCATCTAGTTCCACACGAATTCAGTTAGTTACACGGCCGTGTGACTCTCTTACACACGGTTTCAACTTTTCACACGGTCTAGGCACAAGACCATGTGGCTCTTTTTTACTGAAATCTCCTAACTTTTTGTTAATTTCTTGACCGCCTATAAACGTGTTATCGTTTATAGTGTAAATATCACAGAAAAAATATATAAAAATAAAACGGCAGAGTCTACAGGTATACAAGTCAAATTGTAATATAATATTTTTGTTACAACGGAACACATGGAAGTCTTCTAAGGATTGTACCCAAGGGAGGATGGACTAAATCTATTCAAACTTCTTTAAAATAATAAGCCTAAATAGTAATAATTAAATTCTATATTATGACAAATCATAAAATAGATGATGATTAGAAACTAAATAACGAAAATAAATAAACAATAAAATAAACAAACAAAAAAATCAATCAAACCAATAAGGAAGATTAACTTATTTTAGGGGTTGTAATTAACTTTGGATTAGGGTTTTAGGGTGGATTAGCTATCAATTAATCAATTATTACCTCCCGATCTCTAACTGATTAATCAATTGGTTGATACTCACTTATCTCTCGACATCACTTTCTCAACCAAGATAAATTATGATTTACTCAGTGAAACTTATTTCTCGATCTAGTTTAACCTATGATTACTTCCTAGGGTTATCAAGCCTAGGGTTTAGTAACGTGTAGTTTAAACCAACTAATCTTATCGAAAACCCTAAATTCTCCATTAATCACGTCCCCGTCCAATCGTTAATCTCTCTTAAGGGATTTAGCCACTCATGATATTCATAATCTCAAACTCAGTTGAATTAAACATGTAAATAACACGAATAAATTGGAAGAGAAGAGATATTAGAATAATCCTAGATTGATGTTGATTAAAGAATGAAGTCGCGGATCTCTCGATTAGAATAACAAATATCATCGCTTGTGAAAGAGAAATAACTGATAACGTTGAGGTTCAGGTTGTTGATGAAGGTAAAACGATAATATTATTATGCTCTTTACCCCATTCATGCAAGTCTTTCAGGGAGACCCTGATTTATGGCAGAGAGACCCTGATTTATACAGAGATAAACTCTCATTTGAGGATGTGAAGGGTTACTTGTTAAGTAAAGACAAACTCAATAATATGTTTGGTATGGATAGCAAGTCAGATAGGCAAGTCTCAGTTTTGTAGCATCAAGGAATCATGACAAGAGATGTCGCTACTGCAAAAAGTTAGGTCATGTTAAGGCAAATTATTACAAATTGCGAAATAAGAGGACTACTGAGAGCAACGAGGAAGAATTAGTTGATGCTAATTTGGCCGACAATAAAGGTGATGAATGGTTGTTGGTGTCTACAATCGAAAGGTCTAAGTTTATATTCAAATGAATCTTGAATTTAAGGTGTTCTTTCCACATATGTCCCAACAGGAACTAGTTCTCCACATACAATTCAGTTGAAGGTAGAGTTGTGTGTATAGGGAACGGTTCATCTAGAAGGATAATCGGTGTAGGTACCATTCAGATTAGAATGTATGATAGGGTAATCAGAACACTGTCAGATGTTAGACATGTACCTGATTTAATGAGGAATCTCATTTTCTTGAGTATGTTAGAATCGAAGGGTTGTAGAATTAACATCGAGTCAAACAACATTCAAGTGTCTCGTAGGGCTTTCGTTCTGATGAAAGGTCGAAAGACTAACAATCTTTATATTTTGCAAGGTTCAACGGTGACTGGTAAAACAACAAGTCCTTCGTTTGTTAAGGAGTCGGAGTTGAGTCATTTGAAGCAAATGGTCATAGGAGGGAAAAATGTATGACCATTTTGAATAAGAGAAGCTTTCTTTTGGGTGCATGATTTGGAAAAACAAAGCATTGCGTTTGTGGAAAGCAGACTCGAGTTAGTTTTGATTTAACAGTGCAGAAGTCAAAAACTAGAAGTTTTCTGGTTTAAAAGTTCAAGCACATCTTGGACTCAGTTAAAATCCTGCAAAGTTCAAGATAGACCCGTGGCGAGCTCGACAAATAAGGCGTTGTGGAAATATGAGTCAAGGTAGAGATTTATAGAGTATGCCTCGCATTTTGATCAAATTAAAACACAAATAGATAAATACGTTACGACGAAGAGCCATGTGATGTCACGACGACGCGATGATGAAACATGAGAGAAGAAGAAATGACGTTGCAATGACACAATAGGGGACATCGCGACGTTGCGACGTGTCATGCAATTTTTCAATTTTTTTCTTTGAGTCGAATTCTGATTATTTGTCCCAATCGAACTTTGATTAGTGTTGATTATTTCAAGATTATTTGAGCAACGAATTTAGTCTATAAATAGACACTTTTCTACCATAGAAAGAAAAACCCATAACACATTTAAGTATTAACTTTTAAAAGCTTTCAGAGAATTTTGTGTTTAAGTTTTGAGGGTTCTTATTTTCAGGTTTTGGGGTTTAGTTTTTATCTCTATCTTTATACTATTCATTTTTGCCAATTTAGTGAAATTATCTTTACCCGTAGTGTTTTATCCTCTTTAGAGAGGTTTTCCATGTAAAATTTGTGTGTTCAGTCTTTTCAATTTCTTTATTATTTTTCTTGTTTGTTGTTTACACGGGTTTATCCCCAACAAAAACTAATATACTATGTTTAAAAGTGTTTTTATACTTATTTTGCAGTTAAATAATCTATTAATTTAATTTAGGAAATTGTTAGCAAGCCATTTCAGGTGTATAAACATTAAGTAAACAACACTTGGTCAAATAATGTTTACAATATATTTTTCTTTAGTTGTTTTTATTCAGTTGAGTTTCCTATTTTGAAGGAGGGTGTTCCTCCACTTTAGTTCTGCAGTGTATTTTTCTTCACTTCAGTTAGGCGATTGTATTTCCTTTAAGAGCAGTTTCTCTTATATGTAAATGAGTAAGGAAGTTAATAGACTATTTTATGCTTGAGAATTTATCAAATTCCTAGAAAATATGCAACCATAGGTAGAAAGAAAAAAAACCCCTTATTCCTTTCATTTTCTCAACCCATTCCTTCATTCAGTAGACCCATAACTAGATCTAGTTCTAAGGACCATAACATTTTGGATTCAAAGCCAAGAGTCACGGGTGACATCATATAATAGGACAAAATTCTCCATTTTTGCCTTGAAGAGCAAGTTGCCAACAAAACTAGACAAGAGGCAATAGAAGCAAATTTGGCAGCTATTACCCAAGACTTGGGGAATGCTAAACAGGCAACATCATCAGTAGGGGTAAAAAGTTATAGTATTACACGAAAAGATAAAGGTCTAGTAAGAATTACGAGTTCAAATTTTTCGGAGGAAGCAGTCTTGTTCCCAAGTTCACAAAGTTAGGTTTTTCACATTTTGATGGACAAGAAGATCCTTTGAGATTGGTTAGTAGGTGTAGACTTTTTTCCCACAATCAACTGACGTTGGAAGAGGAGAAACTAGGCTTAGCTTCTTTTCACTTGGAAGGTACGACTCTAGGAAACACGGACATGGTTCATCCTCCTCGTACCGGTTTCGTACGTGTGTCCAACACGGACACTCGTTGGACACACCCCGATACATACGGAACATGCCAGAATACATCAAGAAAAATGGGAGGTCGGACTAGTTCCCGACATGGGTGTCTAAAAATGGACATATGACAGACGCAAAAAAAGTAGATGGTGGCTAACGACGGTGGCTGAAATTTTGATGAAATGTTGGCTTTTGAGGGATTGAAGGTTGGAGAACAGAGGTGTTTATGAAATGGTGTCCCTGAGTTTGCAAGAAGAGAGATGGAGAGGGATAGAAGAGGTTTGAGTCACTGGGGCTCTCTGGATGGATGTGTAAGTTTTGGGGAGAGGAAGAGACGGAGGTAGTCGAAGGGTCTGTTGAAAACTTGGAAATGAAGAAGAGATAAGCACAGAGGGGTTTTTCCAAGAACTTGTTGCTTTTCTGGAACTATGCCTTTAGATTTTTTCAACTGAAACTAGGAAGTTTTTAGAGCACCCTCTATTATTTAGTTGGATATAAGCTTGTTTTCGGGCCTTTTATGACTGTTTTATTTTTGGCTTTATTTGATTTGAATAAAATTTCAGCTTCTATTAAAAAAATAGTAAAATAAAATATCAATATTTTCATTTGCATCAAGTATTTTAACATAAAAAAGTATAAAAATATTAAAAATATTTTTTATTTTCGTATCTTGTCATATCCGTATCTTCATATTTTAAAAATTACCGTGTCGCCATGTCCGTATCGTATCATACCCGTATTGCGTGTCCGTGTCCATGCTTCATAGTTACGACTCAATTATAGTTTCTAAAATGGTGAATGACACATCTAATCCTACATGGGATGAATTTAAAACTCAGTGTTCCCTTTTTTTTGGACCTCCAATCCAATGAAACAATTGGAAGAATTGGCGAAACATAAACAAACCAGCATAGTGGTTAATTATTAAACGAATTTGAGGTCCTTGTGTCCTNAGCATAGTGGTTAATTATCAAACGAATTTGAGGTCCTTGTGTCCTGAGTCGGAATTTTTTACACAAGACTAGAAAATTAAACTTTTATCTTTGTGGGTTGCAAGAATACATTGCAATCAAGGTGGAGCTTCATCAGCCTAAGGACTTGGTAACTGCCATAAGTATGTCAAGGCTGTATGAATGCAAGTTATTCTCTCGAACAAGCTACTTGGATAGTAGACGAGCTCCTACTACCATTGAAATTAAAAAAATAGATTAATTAAAAAGCTGACTCGAGAAGAGATGGAGGATAGAAGAAGATGGGGACTTTGCTTTAATTGTGATGAAACTTTGTTTTTCATGGGCATCAATACAGAAAATTATTTTGGATAGATCTAGTAGAAGAAGATTTACGTGACCAACAAGACCAAGAGCAACCTCAAAAAATTCTTTAAATGTCATCACGGGAATTAAAAGTCTACAAACCATGCGATTCGAAGGGATTTGGAATGGAAGCATAGTTATTGTCCTCATCGACTAGTAGTACCTATGGCTTTGTCCCGTCTTCTGTGGTGGAGGAATTAAGGGGAGCGCAATTCTTTCCTGAGATGGATTTGTTGTCTAGGTATCACCAAGTGCGCATGTATACATCGAATGTTGGGAAAACGACATTACCTAGACATCATTGCCATTTTGAATTTTTGTTCATGCCATTCAACCTTACAAATGATCCTTCTTTTTTGCAAGTGTTGATGAATGAGGTATTTTATCCATACTTAAGGAAATTTGTGGTGGTGTTTTTTTTGACATTCTTGTTTTTAGTAGAACTTGGGCGGAGCATTTCCATCATCTCCGGTTGGTTTTTTAGCTCTTGACAACTAATAAATTATTTCTTAAAAAAATTCAAGTGCTCTTTTGTTAAAAAATAGATTGCATATTTGGGTCATATAATCACGCCACAAGGAGTTCAAGCTGATGCGTCGAAGATTTCAGTAATCTTAAATTGGCCCAACCAGCAACGATTAGGGGATTGCATGGTTTTCTAGGGTTCACTGGCTATTATCACAAATTTGTTCCCAACTATGGACTAATATCAGCTCCACTCATAGTAATCTTGAGGAAAAAACCATTCTAATGGACTGAAGAATCAATTGCAGCATTTGAAAAACTAAAGATAGTTATGAAAACTACACTAGTGCTTACTCTAACTGATTTTCACAAGCCATTTTTTGTTGAATGTGATGCATTAGATTTGGAATAGGTGTGGTTTTATTACAACAAACCCAACTCATTGCATACTTTAGTGTCCATGGCGGCTTAACATTGCCATTTTCCAGCTTATGAAAAAGAACTTGTTGGTTTGGTTAAAGCTATAGCACACCTGTGTTATTTCATTTGGGATAGAGCATTCATTGTTAGAATCAATCACTACAACTTCAATTTTGTTTTTGTTGGAACAAAAGTCTCTCTCTCCATCTCAACAACATTAGTTTAGCAAGCTATTAGGGTTCTCTTTTATAGTAGAATATAAGGTTGGTCGTCAAAATACATTAGTCAGTGCTCTATCACACCGAGATATGACCACTCAGTTCTCATAGTAGTTTCCATGCCGCAATTAACTATTTTTGATGAAATTCAATGAGAACAACAGGACTCTAATGAAGTACAATAGTTAATTTCTCAGATAGTTGAGGGCAAAGCAACTGATTTTTGACAATTCAAACATGGACTTTTGTTTTACAAAAACAGAGTTTATCTCCTTAAAAATTCTCCCTCTATTCAAATGGTGGTGGTTGCCTTACATAACCAAGGACATGAAGGCTATCAAAACACGTTGTACTGAATTTCCCGTACTTTTATTGGAAAGGTATGAATAACTTTTTACGTGAATTTGTTTAAGCTTGTAGCATCTGTCAGCAACACAAATACGATACATTGCAACTAGCTGGGTTACTCCAAATTTTGCCAACTCCTACACACATATGGGCTGACATCTCTTTAGATTTTTTTTGATGGGTTATTGAAATCGAAGGGCAAAAATGTGTTGGTGATGGTAGTAGATAGATTCTCAAAATATAGTCATTTCATACCACTGTCCCACCCTTATACAACTTTAAGTGTGGCACATTTTTTCTTTGATCTTGTTTTTAAATTACATGGGTTGTCGGAAACTATGATCAATGGCCATGATGTTATCTTTGCCCGTTCATTTTGGAAGGAGTTACTTCGATTGAATCAGACCAAATTATCCTTTAGTTCAACTTACCAATTATAAACGGATGGACAAACAAAAGTGGTTAATAGGACTATTGAGATGTATCTTCGTTATTTCACAAGTGAACACCCTAGCAAATGGATGAATTGGCTATCTTGGGTAGAGTTTCGTTATAAGTTACCACTCTTCTTTGAATGAAACCCCATTTAAAGTGGTTTATGGTGGTGGTCCTCTTTGTTTGCTTTTATATTATCCAAGAAAAATCTTGTATTGATGCTATGGATCAAGCTTTACAATCTCTAGATAAGATTTTGGGTTTCATTCACCAAAATTTAATACAAGCTCAACAAAGATGAAGAATAATTATGAAAGAAAACGTCACTTGTTGGAATTCCATATGGGAGATGAAGTTTTACTTCATCTCTAACCATATCATCAACTCTAATTTCCACTCGACATGATCCAAATCTTTTAACCAAGTATATTGTCCTTTCAAGTTCCTTGAACGTATTGGTTCCATGGCTTACAAGTTAGAGCTACCATTAGAATAAAAACTCCATCTCGTTTTTCGTGTTTCAAACCTAAAAACCTTTCCACAAAAGCCTTAACTCCTACATTCCACTTTTACCACCTTATCAACCTGATACTAATGTTTATCAGCCTATGGCAATTCTAGATCACAAAACCAGAGCTGGACAACATGAGGTTTTGGTCAATTGGCAAAATTCGTCTCTAGCGAATAACTCTTTGGAGGTGGCTTAAACCTTATGCAAAAATTATCCTGACATTGCTTTCAAAGACAATCGTAGTTTGGAGGGAAGGAGTAATCTTTGCAAGTTTTTCAAGTGTACAAGCATTACACCCATAGGCCAAAAAAAGAAAACAACTAATGGCTTAGTGAAATTGTTAAAAAGAGCTGAATGTCGATAATGGCAATAAAGAAAGACCGCAAAGAAAAAAAGAAAGAAAAAACAATAGAACACACATATTTCTTTTATTAAGGTCTCCAGCAAAATCAACATACCCAATGACTCTATCTCTATTTCTTTCAAACTGAAAGCAAATATCAGTAGTACCTCATAAGTATCTCAAAATCCACTAAACTGCTTTTCAGTGTTCTTTACCGAGATTCACCATGTATCTACTAACTACACTAATTGCATATGATAAATTTGGACGTGAACAAACCATAGAATACATAAGAGATCCCACTACACTAGAATATGAAACATGTGACATGTAGTCAATCTCATCATTTGATTATGGAGATAAAGCCGATGAAAGTCTGAAAAAGGGCTGTCAAATGAATACTAACAGGCTTAGCATTCTGCATATTGAACATGCAAATAACTTTCTCAATGCACCCTTTCTGACTTAGGTACAATTTACTTGTTTTTCTATCTCTAAGAATCTCCATACCAAGTATCTTCTTTGCTGTTCCCAAATCCTTCATCTCAAATTCTTCACTAAGCTGGACTTTGACCTTTTGTATCTGTCTTTTATCTTTCGTTGCTATCAACATGTCATCAACATAGAAGAGTAGATACACAAAAGAACTATCAATGTTTTTCTTAAAATAAACACAACGGTCAAAGCTACTTCTTTTGAAATCATGAGTAGTCATAAAAGAATCAAACCTCTTGTACCACTGCCTTGGTGATTGTTTTAAACTATACAGAGACTTTTTTTAGCAAGCAAACATAGTCCTCTTTTTCTGAGACTGTAAAGCCTTTCGGTTGTTGCATGTAAATGTCTTCCTCAAGTTCTTCATGCAAGAACGATGTTTTTACATCTAACTATTCGAGCTCCAAATCATACATGGCCACAATACCAAGAAAGGCTCGAATCGAACTGTGCTTCACAACTGGAGAAAACACATCTATGAAGTCCACACCTAGAATCTGATTATAACCCTTTGCAACAAGTCTTGCTTTATATCTGGGTTCTTCAACTCCTAGAGTCCCTTCTTTCCTTTTGAACACCCATTTAAAACGAACAACCTTTTTACCTTTAGGATGCTTCACAAGATCCCATGTTCTGTTCTTATGGAGTGATTCCATCTCTTCTTGCATGGCAAACATCCAATTTTCTAAGTCTTTATAGCTAACTGCCTCGGAATAAGTTGATGGCTCTTGATTTGCATCTATATATTTAGCCACATTTAAAGCATAAGCAACTAGATCAGCCTCGGCATACCTCTTTGGAGGTTTAATTTCTCTTCTAGTTCTATTTTTGGCAATAGGTTCTATTTTTGCCAATAGAATATTGTGGTGAACAAACATCTCTGTTCTGAATTTCTGTACTAACTTGATGACTCGACTCTGTTGTAGATACTGGATCAATTTGAAGCTCTACCTACTTTTGTTGTTCTTTATTTGAAGAGTCTTTAAGAGATAAGTTAGGCAACATTACAGTTTCATAAAAAATAACATATCTGCTAATCACAACTTTTCTATTTTCAGTACACCATAGCTTATACCCTTTTACACCAGCCTTATAACCAAGAAAAACACATTTAATTGATCTCGGTTCCAATTTTCCATTATCAATATGAGCATACGCAGGACACCCAAAAATCTTTAAATCAGAATAATCAGCAGACCGTACCTCTTATGGAGTCTTTTTCTCAATGGCAACGGATGGAGATCGGTTGATCAAAAACATGCAGTAGAGGCTGCTTTAGCCCAAAATGATTTCGATAAATTATCATTTGACAATATACATCGAACCTTCTCCATGATCGTTCTGTTCATTTGTTCTGCAATGCTGTTTTGCTATGGAGTATGACGAACTATCAAGTGTCTCATGATCCCTTCTGATTTGCACAATTTGTTAAATTTATCACAATAAAACTCCAAGCCATTATTTGTGCGGAGGTGTTTTAACTATTTTCCTGTATGTTTCTCAACCATAGTTTTTTAAGACTTAAATGCAAAAAGCACATCACTTTTTTACTTTAAGAAGAACACCCAAAATATTTTGGAAAAATCATTAATAAGTGTTAGCATATAATTAGCTCCACCTCTCGAAGGCACTCTGGATGGTCCCCAAAGATTAGAATGAATATAATCTAATGTTCCCTTCATATTATGGATTCCTCTACTGAATCGAACTATCTTTTGCTTCCCAAAAACGCAGTGCTCACCGAACTTTAGTTTGCAAATTCCTTGCTCATCAAGAAGTCCTATTTTGCTCAATTCTGCCATGTCGTTCTCACTCATATGCCTTGGATGTATATGCTAAATTCTAGTAACACCATCATCTGATAAGAAAAAGGAAGCGACGGCTGTATCACCAGTAATAGTAGAACCCTACAAAACATATAACTTAACAGTTTTTCTCTGCCCTTTCATCCCAATGAGGGAACCCTTGCTAATATTCAAAACCCCACTTTCAGTTGTGTATTTGTGCCCTTTTGAATCAAGAGTGCTTAATAAAATCAAATTTCTCTTCAATTCTAGGATATGTCGAACGTCACTAAGTATTCTGACAATTCCATCAAACATTTTAACTTTAATCATTCCAACACTTGTGATTTTACACGAAACATTATTTCCCATCAAAACAACACCTTCAGACACTATTTCATAAATTGTAAACCAATCCCGATTGGGACTCATATGGAAAGTGCAACCAGAATCAAGCATCCACTCCTCGCTCACTTTAAAGTTGTTGCAGAAGCAACTAGGAGTTCACCATTGTTGTAGTATTCTACAACATCAGCTTCACCAGATTTTTCTAATTGCTTTCCCTTTTAATCTTGTTCTGCAATTTATAGCACTCAGATTTAATGTGCCCTTTCTTCTTGCAGAAGTTACAGGTTTTACCTTTGTTGGAAGATCTTGATCTACCCTTAGATTTATTGCAATAATTTCATTCCTGTGTCCTTCTATGATCATCATTAGTTTTCCATTCTTGTCTCCCACGAACAATGAGACCCTCTCCCTAAAAGTCAGATCCAACCATAAGATGTTTCATCTTGTCATACAAGGTCAAAGAAGCATAGACTTTGTCAACTGTGAGAGGTTTGCGGCTATACAAAATCGTGTCTTTAAAGGTTGAATAAGACAGGGGCAACGAGCAAAGTAGAATCAATCCTAAATCTTCTTTATCATACTGAACCTCCATCAGCTCCAAGTTTGATAGAATTTCTTTAAACACAGTTAAGTACTCGTGTATAGACACACCTTCCTCCAAACGATGTGTATAAAGACACTGTTTCATATGTAACTTACTAGTCAGGGTTTTCGACATGCATAGCTGCTACAGTTTTGCCCATAATGCGGTGACAGTTTTCTCCTTCATCACATCCTATAGAATTTCGTTAGACAAATAGAGATGTAATTACGTCAAAGCTTTTCAATCTTTACTATTTTTTTACCTCAATCAATGTCGAATGCATCTTATCTATCCCTAGTAGGACATCCTCTAAATCTATCTATGCAAGAACTGCCTGCATCTTTATCTGCCACAACACGAATCTGGTGTTGTGATCCAATAGTGGAATTTCATACTATAGTGATGCCATCACCGTGATCAGGATAAGAAACCCGGAAAACTCTGATTCCAATTTGTTAAAAAAAATTGAATGTCGATAATGACAATGTAGAAAGATCGCAAAGAAAAAACCAAAGAAGAAAATAGAACACATAAATTTTACGTGGAAACCCTTTCGGGAAAAACCACAGGTAAAGGAGAAGAAAATTCACTAATGTCGAATTCAAATGATACAAGAGGAGTTTCGACTACATCTATTTATAGGT
>CM025141.1:14351624-14363200 GCA_013467495.1 Gossypium gossypioides
CACACGGCCTACCACACGGCCAGGCACATGCCCGTGTGGCGTCAATAGGCCAGATTTTTAGCTTTTGTTGATTGTCGTTTTCTCACGTTATCGTTACACACCTAGTTCAATTTTGACGAGGAAGCAATCACAGGACTCTCGAGACCTAAATATGTCAAATAAAATGATTAATAAAACATTTTGGCACGAGATACCCAAGAATTGAACTCACTAAAACACCAACACTTCTCCATACTCTTATCGATTATAAAATCGCAATCACACAAAACTACAACGTTGAAGAGCATTAACCGTTTCACGATTCCCACCTAAACGCAACAATCCAATTAATCTACGATAACAAAATTCCACAATATGGGTTGTATCCTAAAAGCCCTAAATTAGAAAAAAATCAAGAACTAACAAAATGTTACCTAAGAGGAGCGAAATTGATGACCCAATCAAACAACAACCCAAAGCTTAAATAAAATTTCCAAAGCAAACTAGAAGAAACGACGAATAGACGAAAGAGAAAAAAAAAACTTTTTTCAATTTGCAAATGGCATGATTTGGGGAGCAATAAGGGAAACATGGGATTTTGGGGTCTTTTATTCTTTCTTATTTTTTTTTCAAAAACAATAAATAATAAACAAACTTGAAAAGAAATATTTCCTACTTGACTTATTACTAATATTTATATTACTATTATCAACACATTAATCTCCTTTTATTTTCCAACAAATTAATTTAAAGAAAACTACTCCCTCAATTATTTTGACTATAAGACTTAATTTATCCAAAATCAGATGGGCTGAGAAAGAAAACGCAAAAACTGAGAGTCGAACCAGAGACTTCCAACACAGAACTAAAACACATAACCACTGATACAAATACTTAATTATGATAGAATTTGCAAAAACAAAATTAAGAAGTCCAGGCATTACAACTCTACCCCCTAAAAGAAATTTTGACATCGAAATTTACCTAGCCCAAACAGATGAGAATACTGTTGACGGATCGAGTCCTCAGGTTCCCACGTGGCTTCCTCAGTGCTGTTATTACGTCATAGGACCTTCACTAATAGAATAGATTTCCTCCTTAAAACTTTCACATCTTGATCCAGAATCTGAACTGGTTCCTCCTCAAACGTCAATTCTGGTCTAACCTCAATCTCCTCAACAGAAACAACGTGAGATGGGTCAGATCGATATTGCCTCAATATAGACACGTGAAATACGTCATGGATACGATCTAACTCTGGAGGTAACTCCAACTGATAAGTAATCGGTCCTACACGCTCAAGAATCTAGTATGACCCAATGAACCTAGGGCTCAACTTACCCTTATGTCCAAACCATAGAACCTTCTTCCATGGAGATACCTTAAGAAACATGAAATCACCCATAGAGTACTCAATGTCCTTTCGTTTCAGATTTACATAGGACTTCTGTCTATTAGAAGCCGCCCTAAGATGGTCTCGAATCAGTCTAACTTTGTCTTCAGTCTCAAAAACCAACTCAAGACCCAAAACTCGACGTTCACCCAACTCAGTGCAACATAACAGAGTACGACACTTACAACTATACAGAACCTCGTAAGGTGCCATCTGAATGCTAGCCTGAAAATTATTATTGTAAGCGAACTCAAGTAATGGCAGAAAATCCTTCCTACTACCTCAGAAATCAATCACACAACTCCAAAGCATGTCCTCCAGTATCTGAATCACTCTCTCAGATTGACCATCTGTCTGAGGATGGAATGCGGTACTGAAGTCTAATATCAAACCCAGAGCCTCATGAAGTTTCTCCAGAACCGAGAAGTAAAACGATGATCTCTATCTAAAATTATCGAAATCGAAACCCCGTGAAGTTTTACAATCTCCGAAATGTACAGTTTGGCCAACTTCTGAAGAGAATAATCTGTCCGAACAGGAATAAAGTGAGCGGACTTGGTCAACCGATCCACGATGACCCAAACAGAATCTTTCTTAGTAGTTGTTAAAGGTAACCCACTGACGAAGTCCATAGTTACATGTTTCCATTTCCATAAGGGAGTCTCAATAGGTTGAAGCAAACCTGAAGGCAACTGATGCTCATCCTTAACTTGCTGGCACGTTAGACAACGAGAAATAAAATTCGTTACCTCTTATTTTAAACCCGGCCAAAAATACAGTTCACGGAGATCCCGATACATCTTATTTCTATCGGGATACATAACATAAGGGCTACTATGTGCCTCTCTCAGAATCGACTGTCTCAAATCAGAGTCGTTCGATACACAAACCTGTCATTGGAAACACAAAACCCATTACTATTCAGCCTAAAATCAAACGTACTATCGTCCTCTATCTGACGAAAACGCAAAACTAGAGATTCATCCCCCAACTGTTTATCTAGAATCTGATTAATCCAAGTCGGCTTAACTTACAAATCGGCTAGTAGACTCCCATCATCAAACAGACTTAGGCGAACAAACATCGCCCTCAAATCAGACATTGCTCTACGATTACAAGTGTCGGCCACCACATTAGCCTTATCGGGATGATACTCTATACTGCAGTCGTAATCCTTGAGCAGCTCAATCCATCTACATTGCCTAAGGTTCAACTCCTTTTGGGTAAGGAGGTACTTAAGACTCTTATGATTGATGTAAATGATACACCTCTCATCATACAGATAGTACCTTCAAATATTAAAGGCAAAACCACTACAGCCAACTCGAGATCGTGTGTTGGATAATTTCCCTAGTGTGACTTAAGCTATCAGGACGCATAAGCCACAACCTTACCATCTTACATCAGAACACATCCTAACCCGACATGCGACACATCACTATATACTATGAACTCCTTACCAGATTCAGGTTGTATCAGAATAGGAGCCCGAGTCAAAACATATTTGAGTTCTCGAAGCTCGATTGCTGCTTATCAGTCTAGACAAAAGGAGCGTTCTTCCGCAATAACGAGAACCCCTCGATAAGCCTACAGTAGTAGCCTGCAAGACCCAAAAAATTGAGGATCTCAAAAACATTCTTAGGCTGTTTCCCATCAAGTACAACCTTAATCTATCTAGGATCAACTCGGATCCCCTCAGCAGAAACGTTACTTCCCTTAACCAGAATTCACACTTACTCAACTTAGTGTAGAGTTGTTTCTCTTCAAGTATTTAAAGAACTACTTTAAGACGCTCATCATGATCATCTTTAGTCTTGAAGTATCTGAAAAACCACGATGAACTGATCCAAATACGACTAGAAAACACGGTTCATTAGATCCATGAATGTAGCCGGAGCATTCGCCAAACCAAATGGCATAACTAGGAACTCATAGTGCCCATAACGAGTCCTAAAGGCTATCTTATGAACATCAACTTCCTTAACCTTAAGCTGATGGTACCCAGAACTGAGATCTATCTTAGAAAATATTGAAGCCCTACTAAATTGGTCAAACAGGTCGTCGATCCTCGAAAGTGGGTACTTATTCTTTACAGTTTGCTTATTCAACTGTCGATAGTCGATGCACATTCTTATAGTACCGTCCTTTTTTTTACAAAAAAAACCAGTACCCCTCACAGAGACACACTAAGATGGATAAATCCATGATCCAAAATCTCCTGAAGCTGCCCCTTTAACTCCATAAGCTCCTTTGGTGCCATATGATAAAGAGCGATAGACACCGGAGTTGTACCCGGTAAAAGCTCTATGCCAAACTCAACTTCTTGATTGGAGGTAAACCCAGTAACTCCTCGAGAAAACATATAGAAATTCACTAACTGTTTTAATGTTCCCAATAGAAGATTCCATAAAAGCTGAAATACTTACATAGGCCATATACGCTTCACACCCATTCCAAACTAGTTTTTCGGCCACAAGAGTAGAGATCACATTGGCTAGGTAATCCGGACGCTCGCCGATTATAGCCACCTCCATATTATTTTCGGATCTTAGAATTACCCTCTTAGTCACACAATCCAAACTGACTCAATTCTCCAAAAGCCAGTTCATACCTAAAAATAAATCAAATTCTCTAAACGGTAGCTCCTTTAAATTTGTCAGAAACACAACCCCTCGTACTTCCAGTGGTACATTCCTATACAGTCTATTTACCCGAATAGATTGACCCAACGGACTCAGTACAGAAATCTCACCAGAAGTACTCTCAACAAGACTTCCTAAGTTATTAGAGACAAAATTAGCTATGTAGGGGTGTGTTGGCCCTATATCTATCAGTGCAATATAAGGGGCATAAAAAATAAAGAACGTACCTGTAATCACATCCATGGCATCTCTATCCTCACGACATCTAGTAGCATAAATCAACGCAGGCTATCTTGCCTCAGTCTAATTAGCACCTCCGCCCGGTGCTCTTGGTCCCCTACCTATACCATAACAACCCCTGGCCAGACCACGAATCCTAGGCAGTTGCTAAATTTCCCTATGAGGTTGAATGATACTTGAAGTTGGAGCTTGCATCTAATTAGAACGCTGTGGACAATCTCTAATACGATGCTCCATCGATCCACATAGCAAATATGCCCCCAAAATCCTCTAGCACTGGCCCGGATGGTGCCTACCACAATCACCACATGGTTGGATCGCAGTAGGAGCAACTGAAACTCCAACTCTAGAAGGCCAATCAGGTGTGACCCATTTTTTAGGCCTCTGAACAGAACTAGAGGGCTCTAAATCCCTCTTATTTTTGCCTCTCTCACAATCCATGTTCTGGCACTCAACGCGCTTAAACTCTTTGGCGATCTTCGCATTGCACACCAAAAAGACGAACTCTCGCTCCCTCTGTAGAGCTATCAGAACTCTCATAATTCTCAGACTGTCCCTTAGACCATCCTCAAAGCGAACACATTTTTCATATTCAGATGCCACCATCCCTCGAGCGTAGCAGCTCAATATCAAAAATTCAGCCTCATACTCGGCCACTGACCTATCCTCTTAAGTGAGGTTCATGAACTCACACCTGCGAGCATCCACATAACTCGCTCCCACATATTTCCTTTGAAAAGTAGTCTTAAAATACTCCCAATTAATCCGATCCAGCTGATTACCCTCCTCAATCGATAACCACCACTAGTATACCTCGTTGCGAATCAGAGATACTGCACCATTCAATTTCTGCTCAAGAGTGCAATCAATGTTGTTTATTATCCTTTCTGTGGCCTCTAACCAGTATTCGGCCACAGTCGGGGCAACTCCAATAACACCCCTAAATAGCTCAGCACTATTAGATCAAATTCGTTCTATTACCGACCCATGGCCTCCAGAACCAGAATGGAGTCCAGCGACCCTGTCAAACACTCTAAACATGGCTTAGGATAATGCATCGTCCCCAGTCGAGTGGCTTTGAGACCCGGTCTCAGCAGTAGGTGTAGCCGATGTCTCACTTGTATCCATATTAGACATATTACTCATCAAGAAAGATTCAGCTCGAGTCCCTCTACGGCACCCGCCGCGCCTACGAGTACCATGGCCACGCGTTCCACGAGCACTCATCATGTTCAAAGTTTTATCTACATTACGAAATTTTATGAATCAGTTTCAATATTTATTAGCAATATTTTATGCTTCAAACCATTATCAGAAGTAGTTCAGAAAGTTCAGAAAGTTTAGAGTTTTCAGAGTCTGACTAACTATATGTAGTATTAGACAGTTCAGAGTATTCTAACTACAATATTTTTGAGTTAGAAGTACTTATAAGATCAACACTGGAGACTCGGTGTACGGCATACTTACTTAAAAATAAACTTTACTCGAAAAAACCATTTTTTACAAATAAAATTTTGAACCCACAATTCACAGCCCGAGTTTGAACCTGGCTCTGATACCATTGAATGTAACACCCCAAACCCGGCCTAGACGTTATGGCTAAATCTGGGAATGTTATAAAGAAGGGTTAAAAATCCAACCTTTTCATGTTAAAAACCTCGTATCATTTGTTACTAAAAGAGTCCACTTATTTTAAAAACACATTATTATACTTATTAGTGAAAACCACCGATTGCTTACTCTTTCAAATTAAACAATAATTTATCGCGAAAGTTTTAAATGCCATTATATTTTCAAAATTGTGTATGTTTTCTCGAAAACAATTGATTACATAAATCGTTGTTTTTGTAAAAACATTTTGTCGAATGTCGCAACAAAATTCAAAACAAATCCAAATCCAAAAATTAAAAACCAAACAATCCAGAGAGTACCAAAACTACAAAAATCCTAAAAATCAGAAAATTAAGTAAAATTTTAAAGTAGATGAAATTTACAAACAAGTGGTCACATCTGACCCTCTGTCGCACCAACCAGCCTAAGTTTGTGGGTTACCTGAACAGAACAGACAAATAAAAAGTGAGTTTTAAAAACTCAGTGTGCAACTCAATAGAAAATATAAATTTAGTTTAAATCGTATGACAGAACAGATACAAAAATAAATCCTTTATAGAATCAGATAATCAACAAAATCATACAGATACATATTATGCATGGTCTTACCCCTATCCTCTACACACCAGGTCTGTCCATCCCAACACACCACGTGGGGTATAAAACACCCACCCAGCCCTACACACCGCGTAATGTCTATAAGACACTTTTCAGAATAGATTGCAGCATTGTTGCCAATATACTTGCGAGATATTGCCTCATACAGAACACGTCCTCCAAATATACAAAACTCGCCCCATAACAAATATAGATAAAATAGAACAACAGATATTATACATGCTTTTACATAACAAATATTACACATGCTTAAGCGAGACAGAACATATCATACATACCATGTCTCATAAATCTCATATAAACATTATTTAAGTTATTTTCGATCTAATAGAATAACAGGTTTCATGCTTCAAAGCTTATACCACACATACTGACCTTACGGAAGTCCCACAGTTGATCGGAACGACGTGTACGACCCTAAGGAAAAATTTTAAATTTTGCCCCCACATACTTGTATGGGCCCACACGGCCTGCTCACGACCCACACGCCTGTGTGGTTCACCCGTGTAGCCCACACGCCCAACTTGGCGTAGGCCGTGTGACCCACATGACTACCCACACAGCCGGGCACACGTTCGTGTGGCGTCAACAAGCTAGATTTTTGGCTTTAGCTGATCGTCATTTTCTTGCACTTCCGTTACACTCCTGGTTCGATTTCAATGAAGAATCAATCATAGGACTCCCGAGACCTAAATATGTCAAATAAAACAATTAATACAACATTTAGGCACGGGATAGCTAAGAATCAAACTCACTAAAACACTAGCACTCCTCCATACTCTTACCTATTATGAAATCACAATCACATGAAACTACGACGTTTAAGGAGCGGCAACCGTTTCAGGATTCCCACTTATACGCAACAATCCAATTAATCTACGATAACAAAATTCGGCAATACAAGTTGTATCCCAAAACCCCTAAATTAGAAAAAAAAATCAAGAATTAACAAAACGTTACCTAAGAGGAGCAAAATTGAAGACCCAATCGAACAACAACCCAAAGCTTAAAGAAAATTTCCAAAACAAACTAGAAGAAATGACGAACAGACGAAAGAGAAAGAATAAAACTTTTTTCAACTTGCAAATGGCGTGATTTGAGGAACAGCAAGGGAAACGTGGGATTTTAGGGTATTTTATTCTTTCTTATTTTTTTTCAAAAATAATAAATAATAATAAAACAAACTTTAAAAGAAATATTTGCTACCTGACTTATTACTAATATCTATATTACTATTATTAACACATTACTCTCCTTTTATTTTCCAACAAATTAATTTAAAGAAAACTACTCCCTAAATTATTTTGACTACAAAACTTAATTTTTCCAAAAACATATGGACTTAGAAACAAAACGCATAAACTGAGATTCAAACTCGATACTTCCGACACAAAACTAAGGAACATAACCACTGATACAAATACTTAATTATGACAAAGTTTCCAAAAAAAATTAAGAAGTCAGGGCGTTACACAGATTTTTAGTTGGTTTACGATTGCATCAGATATCAAACGGACCTCCCCAGGAGGTAATTTTAATATGGTCGATTCCTTCTCCTTTGCAATCAGTTTCGCAACAGCACCCGTTGGTCTAGTTAATTCCCCACCCCTTCCAAGTTTGATTTCTATGTTATGTATGGTTGTGCCTAAAGGCATATAGGTTGAAGTAGATTCTTCTTTTTGATCGATCAATCAACACCCGTTCCCAAATCGTACAAGTTTTTTCCAAGGCATATGACTTTCGAGATGTAGATGATAATATCTATACAGATGGATTCATATAATTCTTACATATATTTTATAATCAAGTACCATATGATTGGATATATAGGAATCCAAATCTGTCAAACCACTCATGTTATGACCTTCTACATCCTAGGTCTTCCCATTCCATCATCTGGCTTATGTTCTTCATTAGCATTAAGACCGAATGACTCTATGAAATTACTTCGATACTTCTTCATATTATGGGTAACATAGGAGACATCTTTATTTTTCCCTCGAAGAATATTTAGAATTACTATTGTTTAGCTTTCAATTCGCCTCCGACCATCAAATGAAATGTGAATAACCCGTCCTCCTCTATTTGAAACAAGGGGTGTTTCTAGTTCTATCGTGCTTAAAACAATTTTGTCTTCTCCATATTACTATATCTCTAGAGTCAATAATTTTATATGAGGAACTGCTGAACTCAATCACTAGTTGTCATTACTCTTCAATTTTCTGTTGAGGTCTACTATAGAGGTACTCAAATTGGACCAGTGATTGATTTTTAGGTTTTGTCGTAAACCTCATTGGTTTCTTACAATTACGTAAAGCAATAGTTCAAACCACCCTCATAGGTAGGGCATTTCCCATTTTTATAGGAACTTATATACCAGAAACAATAGTATCTTCGATTATAGCCCCTCTGGGATGTAAAATATTTCTCTCCTCACCATCCCTATATTGTATGAGACAAATGTATGAATTCCGATTAGGGTCGTATTCTATGGTAACTATTCTAGCATATATGTGTTTTTTATTTTGTCAAAAATCAATTTTACGGTATAGACACTTATGACCTCCCCCTTTATGCCTTGCGGTAATGGTTCCTCTGGTATTACGACCTTTACCACAACGATGCTGTTCATAGATCAAATTATTTTGTGGATTGGATTTCACTTTACTGTCTACTGCTCCATTGTGTGTGCCTAAGGTAGAAGTTTTGTATAAATGTATCGCCATGCTATTAAGTACTTTGATTTAATTTATTTTCATTCTAAGAGGTGGAATAGAATAACCCGGTTGAAGCGTAATTATCATACGCCTATAATGCACTGTATGTCCCATAATAGGTCCCATTCTTCTACCCTTTTCATGGAGTCGATGACTATTCATAGCTATTATCTTGACACCAAATAAGAGTTTGACCCAATGCTTTATTTCTGTCCTAGTTTATCTTGATTCAACATTAAAAGTAAATTGATTTTTCACCAATAATCAAATACATTTGTCTGTAACTACTACATATTTGATTCCATCCGTAAATCTATTTTCTTCCCTATGAGTTCGAGTCTCAATAAGAATGCTAGTTCTTACTATTCATATGTTATAATATAAATATACCACACCAATTCGTTATGTATAGATGATGAGATTCTATTGATACAAAGCTAATTCCAATAGACTTTCTGGAAGTTCCCATTACCGTGCATCAAGTAGGAATTGAACCTACGAATTTGCCAATTATGAGTTGGGCACGACTAAATGAAAAATTTTCTATTTAGCCCATCCCAAAATATAAATAATTCAGGTTAAATTTTTTATTTTTTAATAATTGAAAATTTTATATGTTTAGCCTCTCCACAAAATTTGATAATGTAATTTAAGCATTTTAACATAATTTTAAACTTTGGCTACTCAAAATTTTTATAATTTTATCTCACCCCTCCCCCAAAAAATAAAATTAATTTCTGGCTTCTCCCTTCTATTCCTTTTACCAAACGTATTTTTATTTTCTAAAAATGAAAATAAAAATATATTTTCAAAAAACAATAGAAATTTCACATTATGTATAGTAAATGAAAATATGCAAAATAAGCATCAATATCAATTTACTCAATACATATATATTTTTGATACAATACTTAGAGTTACTCACAATTCTTCCCCACCTTTAAATAGGAGGATAACGCACTCAAATCCACATATTTCTACTCTAGCAGCTATGTCAATATCAACTAAATTAAGACTTCATATTAAATATTTTAATACTACAATATATGGGGTAATAGCCAATGTTTACTCAACAATAGCTTAGTTGAATATAAGTAAAAAGATTAAACACTTAGTTTGTGTATTTTAGCCTTCCAGCTATTAAAACCAGTTTCAAAATACCATCCAAAAACGAATTTGACTTTGGTTGAATATACGATAAACTCATATGAAATTAAATTCCAAAATAGTCTCCCCTTTTCTTTTTTATAAACCAAATAGTCTTATAAATTCTATGTATCCCATTGATTCAAACTTTATACTAATTCTTTCTTCTTCTCCTTAAATTGTCACTATCGCTTCTAAAGCAAATAATTAAATTTTAAAGTAGTCAGAAAAACTATCCACCACAAGATATTTCAACATCATAGACCGACTGACTTGTACACTCGGGTTTCCTTTTCTAGCATTTATGTTTCCAGAAAAATGCTTTTGTTTCACACCTAGATGGGAACAGTTTTGAATCAATTAGCCGCGCATGTTTCTATCACCTCGCTTTTCCTTTTTCTACGTTTCTTTGGAAGTGTATGCAAAAGTTAGACGAATGAATAATAGTATTTTTTTTATGGAGCCCATGCTAGTGATTTAGTCCGAACCAGATTGCACTCAACTAAAAGATGATTGGGTTTTAGTAGTTTTGGAAAAGGAGCTTTGTTTGTATAATCCCAAACAATCCCTGTTCAAGGAGACAAATGTAGAATAGGCCAATTTGAGATATGAATAGATACTACCCGCATTTTCCTTGTTTGTTTCTTTGGTATCGGATTTTAAGGATATGAATTAATTATATATACATTGACTGCTCTATATCAGATAAACCCCTAAACATTATTTTGTATGAAACTAGAAGTTTATCTGATAATCTTCTTGTTGAGGCCGACAAAGTTGGCCTTCCGCTATATCAAACCTTTTAATTGAATAAAAGCTCTTATTAAACAAACCAAAAAAAAGGTTAAACTCAAGGAACAATAAAACGCATTCCACATTTGGAACATTGGACTTTCTTGTCAATGCATCTTTTGGTTATTTCTGGATCCTAATCTATTTAGATATCCAAGTATTATTCTTCTCATTATCTATGCTAAGGTTGAAATTTTTACTATTCATGAAGTTTATTTTTTATCGTTTACAACGGATGTATATATTTTTTCCTTGAAATATATGGTCTTAAAATAAATTAATGAATTTCACTTTAAAACAATATTACAAACTGAATTAATTGCGTTAAAACTCCTTGAAGCTCAACTAAATTTAGTTTTATGTTCAGGGTCTAATAAAATTAATTTAAGTCCAAGATTAAATTTAATTTTGATTTAAAAATATTAAAATATTATAATT
>CM025141.1:14374145-14384785 GCA_013467495.1 Gossypium gossypioides
AATTATTCGACTCACACTGAGCTTTTCATAAGCTCACCCCCAATAGTGTTTAACTTTTTAGGTAAACCTTAAAATTAGGACCGGACTTGGCATTCGGAGAATCAACTTGGACCTTAGATTATTATTTTTTAATTAAGTATTATTAAGTCTTTATTGGTTTTTGCTTCTAATTTTTAATTATTTATGGTCTGTGGCTTGGTAACTTTTCTTTTGGGGATTTTTGCATGCATGGATTACTCAAGCATAATAATCGGATAATGCATTATATCTAGCTTAAGCAAAATTTGATACTGTTCCTTAGTTTCCACTACATTGCAAAGAAACTGTTTTTAGAAAACAAATCGATAAGGCAACTAATTTTCCAAAATGACTTGCAAATGGTTTTTTCACTGCATTAGTTTAACTTCATGTTTTTTCTTAAAGAAGAGCGACAAGCAAATGGTTTTTCTAAAACAACACTGTCAACAATAAAATGAGTCCTAAGCATACACGACCGAATGAATGAATGCTTTTAAGCTAACTCAAAGTACAACTACGGTTTTATCTAAAATGAGTTTATTTAAAGTATTAAAAAGTAACGTAAGTTAGCTTAGCCATTTTGGTGGCTAATGTAGCCTTTTCAACCTAGCCATAATGTCTAGGCCAGGTTTGGGAGGTTACACAGGCTGTTTCCAATACAGCACAGCCTCAATCTTATTAGGATCAACTGAAATCCTTTCAGCAAAAATCGGATGCCCCCAAAAATGTTACTTCCCGTAACCAGAATTCACATTTGCTCAACTTATCGTACAACAACTTCTCTCGGAGTATTTGAAACACTACTTTAAGATTCTCATCATGCTCATCCTCAGTCTTAGAGTACACCAGAATATCATTGATGAAGACTATGATGAACTGATCCAGATACGACTGAAAAACTCGGTTCATTAGATCCATGAATGCAACCGAAGCATTCGTCAATCCAAAGGGCATAACTAGGAACTCGTAGTGCCCATAACGAGTCTTTAAAGTCGTCATATGAATATCAGCTTCCTTAACTCAAAGCTAATGATACCCAGAACAGAGATCTATTTTCGAGAATACTGAAGCCCCTCGAACTTGATCAAACAGATCATCGATTCTCAAAAGTGGGTGCTTATTCTTCACAGTCAACTTATTCAGTTGTCGATAGTCGATGCACATCCTCATGGTACCATCTATTTTCTTTACAAACAGAACTGATGCCCTCCACGGAGACACACTAGGACGAATGAAACCACGATCCAGAAGCTCTTAAAGTTGAGCGTTAAGCTCTATAAGCTCTTTTGGTGTCATACGGTATGGAGCGACGGACACTGGAACTGTACCCAGTAGAAACTCAATGTCGAACTCAACTTCCTAATTCAGAGGTAAACCTACTAACTCCTCAGGAAAAACATCCGACAATTCCCTCACTATTCTGATATTCCTAACAGAAGAGTCCCCAGAAACTGAAACACTGAAATAAGCCAAATACGCCTCACACCCTTTCTGAACCAATTTCTCGACCACTACAGCGGAGATCACATTAGATAGGTAATCTCGAAGCTTGTCGATCACAACAATTTCCTTATTGTCTTGAGTTTTCAAAACGACCTTCTTGGCCATGCAGTCCAGACTAACTCAGTGCTCTACTAACTAGTCAATACCTAGAATTAAGTCGAACTCTCTAAATGGTAGCTCCATCTGATTTATCGGAAACACAACCCCTTGTGCTTCTAACGGAACATTCCTATAAAGTTTATTTACCCGAACAGATTGTCCCAATAGACTCAGCACAGAGATCTCACCAGAACTACATCCAACAGTAATCCCCAAGTTTTTAGAAACTAAAATAGCTACATAGGAGTCTGTGGATCCTATGTCTATCAAAGCAGTATATGGAGAATCAAAAATAAAAAAATACCCGTGATCACATCAGGGGCATCTTTGTCCTCTCGGCGTTGAGCAGCATAAACCAATAGAGGTTGTCTCATCTCAGTCTGATTAACACCTCTACCCGGTACTCTTTGTCCTCGGCCCATACCATTACCATGCCTAGCCGGTCCACAGCCCCTAGGCGGTTACTAAACTGCCCCCTGTAGCTGAACAAAACTCGGACCCATAGCTTGCATCTCATCAGAATGATATGGATACTCTCTAATCTAATACTCCAATGATGCACATCGCAGACAAGCCCCTAATCTCCTCCAACACTTGCCCGGATGGCGCTTACCACAATCGCTGCACGGATGAACCCCAATAATAACAATTAGAACTCCCACTCTAGAAAGCCCATCAGGTCTGGTCTGTTTCTTAGGCCTCTAAAAAGAACTAGAAGGCTTTGAATCCCTCTTATTCTTGCTTCTCTCTCGGTTTATATTTTAACGCTCCACGCGCTTAACCTTTTCAGCGATCTTCGCCTTATCTACAAGAACAACAAACTCTCGCTCCCTCTGCAGAACAATCAATACCCTCAGACTGTCCCTCGAGCCATCCTCCAAGCGAACACATTTCAAATACTCGAATACCACAATGCCTCGAGCGTAGCGGCACAGTCTAAAAAATTTGGCCTCATACTCGACCATAGTCCTATCGCCTTGTGAGAGATTCATGAACTCAAGCTTACGAGCATCTACATAGCTCACGCCCACATACTTCCTCTGAAATGCAGTCTTAAAATAATCTCAATTTAGACGATCTGGTTGAGTACCCTCTTCGACCGATAACCACCATTCAGATGCCTCATCTCAAAGCAAAGAAACTACACCTTTCAATTTCTGCTTAGAAGTGCAGTCGATGTCGTTCATTATCCTCTCAGTGTCCTCTAACCAGTACTCGGCCACAGTAGGGGCGACTCCAGTGACATCCTTAAACAACTCAGCTATATTAGATCAGAGTCGTTCAGTTACAGACTCACGGCCCCCAGATCCAGAATGAGGTCCAGCGACCCTCTCTAAAACTCTCAACATGGCTTGAGATAGTGCGTCATCCCTAGCCGAGCGACTTTGAGACCCAATCTTAGTAGCAGGTGAAACTGGTGTCTAACTCGTATCCAGATTCGACATACTACCCAAAGAAAAAGACTCAACTCAAGCCTTCCTACGGTGCCCGCCGTACCCACGAAATCCTTGACCACGTGTTTCTCGTGCGCTCATCGTAATTTGAATTTTATCTACATTTTAAAATTTTCTGCATCAGTTTCAATATTTATTAACAGATGTTTTATGCATCATTTATCAGAAGTTCAGAAATGTTCCAGAAGTTTAGTCTCTAACTAACTCAGTACAGTTTCAGAGAGTTCTAACTAGAGTGTTTTCTAAGTCTAGAAGCACTTACAGGATAGGCACCGAAGACTTGATGTACCACATACTTACTTAAAAAAAAACAAATTTTTGTTTGCAAGCCAGTCCTTTTTCAAACCTAATTTTGGAACCCAAAATTCACAGCCCGAGTATTGTAACATGTCTCTGATACCACTAAATGTAACACCCTAAACCTGACCTAGACGATATGGCTGAATCCGAGAGTGTTGCGAAGAAAGGTTTTGAAATTGTTCTTATTTTGACAAAAACCTTATAAAGTTACTTGTTATAAAATGTTCAAATTTTACAAAACATATTCATTTACATGTTTATTACCAAAACCATCGTGAGTTTATTCATTCGCCAAAAAATAATTTACAGCGCAAATCTTAAAAGTCATTATATTTTAGAAACCCAGCTCATGTTTCCAAAAACACTTTTGTTTGCGTAAAATCCTCGTTTTCATAAATTGTTTCAACAACAATGCAGGATGGAAAACAATCAAAACCAGAACCAACAGTTAAAACTATAAAGTCCAGGGAGTCCCAAAAATTACAAACTCTTAAATAAATCCAAAATTTTAAAAATACTGAAAACTCAAAGGCAGTTTTATCTAGTGGTCACCGCTGAGCCTCCGTCGCACTGACCCGCCTATATCCGAGGGTTACCTGTACAGAACGAACAAACAAAAGTGAGTTATCATAAAATCAGTGTGTAACCCAACATAGATAGCCATGTAAATGTACACAGTATTCTTATATGCAGAACATATACACATACGTACCTAAGTCCTTAGCAGATACAGATATCAAAATCAGATAATCTATACAAATATACAGAATCCTACCCTCATCCTCTACACACCATCTCCGTCCATCCCATCACACCATGTGGGGTTAAAAACACCCACCCATCCCTACACGACATATAGTGTCGATGCGACACATAACAGATAATATGCAGCCAAGCTGCCAGAATATGAGCGAAAGGTTGCCGTACAAATCACTTCCTCCGCATATACAAATCCCACCCCAAACACAGATACAGAATACAAATATAGATATAATAGTTTTAACATGCTTCACATGCTCATATATAGGTAACATACACATTTAAATAGTACAGTCAGACATACATATCAGTTACCTACTTAGATCAGACTATTAGAATATCAAATCACATGAACAAGGGTGTGATTAACCCTTACCGACCATAGGTAGGCCCACAGTCGATCGAAAAGACCTGTGCGACCTTAGGAAAAATTTTAGAATCTTGGGTGCCTGTGAGGCTTGCCCGTGTGGGCCTTGGCCTAGCCCGTGTGGCCAACACGACCTCACTCTTGTTGTCACACGTCCGTGTCTCACACACGACCAGCCACACGGCCGGGCACACGCCCGTGTGGTGTTGACAGTCCCCTTTTTTGGCTTTTATCAAACCTTATTTTCTCGTGTTTTAGGTCACACTTGTACAGTTTTGACGCGAACACTCCCACGAGACAACTAAAACCTAAATTTCAATTAAGAGCACTCGTCAATAACTAAAACGATTTATAGAACTAAAAATCCACAATCCACCGAAGTGCTCACCTTTGACGAACAACGCTTCTCAAATCTAATTTGCCAAAGAATCAAACGTTTCTAGTCCCTCTCCTAAACAATCAACCAAATCCAAGCATTCAAACTCAACATTCATGAAAATTGCAAACTAAATCCCATAACAGAAAATCCCTAACACGCAACGTAAAGGGTAAAAAGCTACTTATAAAATACTCTGACTGCAGAACAGACAATTACAAGCACCCGAACGATTAAACAAAATGGAAGAACTCACCACGTCGTCGTTTGACCAAACGAAAGGGAGAGAAGGAAAAAGAAAAAAAACACAATATGGAAAATAGGAAAAATGAACGTGAATTTGGGGAAGGGAAAAATTTTGGAAAAAGAAAATAAAAATAAAAATGAACTAATTAACTAATATTATTTTAGTAACATATCTCTAAAATCACTCTAACTCCCAAATACCCCACTAACCAAATCCAACCACCTCAGAATTCCAGCTCTACCGAAACTTTATCAGACAATCGAGACAAAAATTAACATCCACGCTCACACGAGGATTTGAAAAAAAGACCTCTAGTAAGCTAACTCCTTACCACTCGAACCAGCAGGCTCATTCTAATATGGGTTTACAAAGAATATTACATAAGGCTACCCAGCATGGATAAGGCTAGGATAAAAAATAACAGAATTTGCCAAAAGTGGGGCTTGAACCTAAGACCTCAAACACACAATCAAAACACTTAGCAACTGAAGCAGATACTCAGTTATGTTAGGATTTACAGAAACAAGATTAATTTATTCAAGGCGTTACACTAAGGATTACCTCATAAGTTAACCTTTCAATCTCTTTCTAGGCATACATATACCCTTTCGATCTCACTACTTGGCACAAGTTATACACGATAAGATACCCTCTCGGTCTCACTTGTCTAGATATTCTATTAGGCGCGTCACTCCCTAACATACTACGTAATCTTGAAGAAACACACAAGTTTAGGTAAATAATTACTGAATTAATAAATCAGATCCATAACCGAAAACATCCAAGATATAAAATACGTATAATAATTTATCCCAATATTCTTGCAAACATTAGTTAATCAGGCTAATAAAATATAAATAATGAAATAAAAGAAAGAGATAAGAGAAAGCTCATTGATAAATAATTGAAGCACAGTTTCGGAACAATCTCCGCTCGCAAATGTCTTCACAATGGAATAGCAAAGTTTCGATTAAAGGAAAATAATAATAAATTAAAACTAAAAAAAATTGTATCTCCAAGTCGATTCCCCCTAATGAGGTTATAAGAGTGTTTATATAGGCTAATATTAGGGTTTTAGGTGCCTAAAATACCCTTGATACTTTGAGTGCAAGTAAGAAATAAAATCTAAGAAAATTAGCCAAAAATACGTTTGTTGACGTCAAGATTGCATCATGATGTCGTCTAGGTTGTGCTGCAACACCGATGCCTGTTTTATTCCAATATTTTATTTTTTGCTTTGGTCTTTGGTGTCGCGACACTGGATGCTTGTGTTACGACATGGTTGTCGTCCTTTGTGTTTTAGGGTCTAAAATGACACCCTGCACACTCAAACAGCCCGTTAGTCATTCTCAAGGCCCGAGTTGGCAATCGAAATACTAGAAAATGCGGAAAAATAATTATTTTGCTAATAATTACATCTAAGCTACTAAAACAAAAAATGGAACAAAATAACATAAAACGACTTGAAATCAAACCTATTAAATGCCAAAGATAGTCTAATTTGCCACAAAGAATTGTGGTAGATCATGTATCTAGAGATTATTTGCACTTTTAGCCGATTTCCTTTGCTTGTAATGACATTTCAACCTTTAGTTTAATGTATTTCAATTTCTTTTAGTTTTAGTTGTTAAAAACCTTTCATTTTTATGTTTCTTGTTCTTCATTTTACTATTGAATGCTCATATTTAATTTTATCTTAAGTTTTCTAGATTAAAAATCCAAACTTTCATATTTTTTTAAGCTTCATGTTAATGGTTGTCATTTCATTTTCTTTCATGTTTGTTAGCTTATTTTTAATGTGGGTAACTAAACTCTAAGGGGGACGGTTGATGGAGATGTGGATAAGATTTTTGGATTTGACAAAGTTGTAATAAATTGGACTAGATTGATTAAACTTAAAAACTTAGGATTGACGAGCCTAAGGGAATATCTAGGCAAGTGAGACTGAGAGGTAATCTTGTTGAGCATCAATTCATTAGTCCAGGTTAGTCAATGAGATCGAGAAATAAATTAGACTGATTTTTCTAATTTGGTAAAGTTGAGACTGAGAGGTAAAACAAAACCACTTTAGGAGTTTAAGCAATTTAGATCCCTAATTCAAATATTAGTGAACCACATCAAAATCAATCAACCATTGTTTGTTATTCATTGGTTAAGTTAGCAACTTTGCATATTATATAATTTAGTCCTTGCATTAATTAGTTGATAAATTAGTGTAATTACCCTTGATTTTATGGCTTGCCTTACTATAGTGTTTAGCAATTAGTTGGTTACACTCTTTATTTTGCATGCTTGTAGCTAGAATTTGCTCAATCCTTGACTCTCTTAGGTTTGATCCCAAGAGAACTTCATACCCCGTTGTAAAATTATATTACAACTGACCTGTCACACTTACAGACATCGCACATAGTATTTTATTTGATTGTTGTCTTTATTTGTTGATTTCCTCCCGTCATTCGCGAGGGCGACCAGTGATAAAGATGCTTCAATCTAGGCACCACCTTGACAGAAACCAACCTAAACCGTTAGCTACCAAGATGTGGAATTCATTCATCAGATCAACGTTACTAATGATTTTAATTTTTATGCTTATTTAAAAAAATATTTCTATTAATTTAAACCGATTGACATAAGGATATTTTTTAAATATTTGTTTGTATGTTTAATAAGTTAGTTTTCAAATTATTGAGTTATATTTTTTATAGTTAATTAAATGTTATATTTCATCCTTGAAAAAAATGAGTTTAGAAAAAAATAAAGTTAAATATATAAAAAAATCTCCTGATTTCTTTAATGTCAAATTTATATTTTTTACATCACAGAAGTTGCTCATAGTGTGCATCATCCCTTCAATAGCCTTCTTAGGTCTTAGTGGGCATTAAGCCATTGAGCAAATTATTAATTTGAAATCATCAAGACAATATTAAATCTATCAAATAGTTTTATGTTAAATTAATAACACCTTAAGAAATTTGAACCTTAAAGTCATTTCTCTAAACATTAACAATTTTGCGATTTGTGCCTTTCCTCTACCCTATAAATGGAGCACACTTACTTCGATGTTAGGGACACATAAATCATCAAGAATCAAAACTAAAGCTGCACATGATTATTGGACATCCTCTCATCTAGATAAAGTTTCAATCCAAAGATAACACTTTGACATTACAAAAACCATAATGTGAAATTTGGTTTGACTCAAAATAAATTGAGCACATGGCACGCATTATTCAATATGAGATGTTCTCTAGCTGTACACGACTTGCATGATCTATTGTGACATATTCTTTTTGGGTGTTGGTAACATCTATGTCTTTAAGCTAATTAAGATGCTAATTTGACATCACTTAACAAATCAATTTATTAAGCTAACAAATGTCAAATTAGTAACATCAAATAACAATTTTATCGTAGGATGTAAGCCATCTACTTAAACCCTAAAAACTAAACTCATTTTTTTAAATCTTAAACGTGAAGCAAGGAAATGGTTTACAATTTTCAATTTTGGTATTTTGTCAATCATACAAAATTACACCTTAAACTTTAAACTCTAAATATTTATGCCTAAATTTAGGATTTAAGGATTAAGAAAATGGGTAGGGTTTTTGGTTTAGATATTTTTGTTAGATGAGGGAGGAGGAAGTGACAAGTCTTGTATTTATAGAGTTTTGAAACCATAAACTTGACAACCATAAGTGACCTTTAAAAAAAGGGACCTTAGCACCCACAAGTGTCAAGTGACATGAATATTTTGTCAGAGATTCCTCAAAAAGTATTTGGTTTGAACTCAACACCTATGGTGTAGAGTTAAGTGTATTTTTAGTCCAATATACTTAATTAAATGACTTAAACTATCAAAAATATCTTACAACGTCAAGTACCTCCACAACTATAAGTGAGAGTTCAGACCAAACACCTTAACTCTTTAAAAGGATCCCTAATATAAAACTATAACATTAATTTAAAGCCTTTAACTTGAAACCCATGGATGTCAAGTTTAATCTTCCTTTTCATAGATTCATTGTTCATTGATTCTTGATGTTGACAATAGTTCGATAAGACAATACCTCGAACTCGACAAGCTAGGTGTCAAGTCTATGTATAGTGTGTTGTTACTCGTGGTTGTCAAGTGTAGCAATTTCTTTGCCTCATAAAAATGTCCTAAATCCTCAAACATTTTCTAATAGCCCTAAATTATAAGGGTTTAAAACCTCACCCATTTTCCTAAACAACTAATTGTAAATTGAAAATTTTAGTAAATTCTCATCGGGTAAATTTTCCTAAACAACATTTTCTATAATCCTTTGTTTGATCAAGGATTTCAACCAAATTTTAACTTCAATCAAATGAAACTCCAACTTTTTTGATTCAGATGCATTTCATGATCTGAACTTTTGTAAGTGTTGAAGCATTATTCAGGTATGATGACATTTTCTAGCCTAATCGTAAATAAGGTTTACCAAAACTTGTAATTGTGATTTAAAGATATGGTAAATGATTTTTTTCATACTTAATTGATACTTCATCACTTTCGAAACTTCGCTCTAATGTAATTTATGAAACAAAAGAGTTAAATTCTTCTTTTATTGAAGTTAGTCATTGACTTAATAAGGGATTGAAGCTACAATATGGTGGAGGAAAATAATTTGATGGGAGTTTATCAAATATTTTAATTAAGGATTATGTGTTTTGATATTGAGGTTAAGGGTTAGTGTTGAGGGTTTAGCGCTATTGTCTAAGGTTTAGACAAATGGGTTTAGGCTTCTCAATTCTTCAAGAAAGTAGCAGAATTAAGAAAAATCTTTAGGTGTCAAGGCTCTTTATTCAATGTATGTTCTGTTACTTGATTCCCATCATTGGGGATTTAGAATTTAAGGAAATAGGTGACGACTCTTTTGTGGGGGAGAAACTTTGGTGGGTTGCTTCGAGTGCGGTAGCACTTTTAGAAACGTTATTTGCTTTCAAAAAAATTCAACTAGGTGATTGAGGGTTTAGGTCATGGTTGCCTCCACTTCTCAAGGCGACACCACCCTAAATTTTAACCCAATCATCAACTAATCATTCCATGAGTGATTACCTCCGCCACTTTCTTAGGCAGCACCCGTATGTCTTTCTTAAAACACTCTATTTTCACAGGTATTCCCGGAGTAGAAGGAAAAGAATAACAAATAAAAATTATTCTCGTGACAGATCCAAATGTGCCAACACCAGTATCAATAATTATTTTTGGCTGCCACCTCTTCATGTGGCGGCACAAAAATCTGTAAAAAAAAATTCTTTGGCCATAGCTCCAAATGTGGCGGCACCAATGTCAATAATTTTTTTTTAAATTTTTTGGGTGTCGCATCCTGATATGGAGGCACCAAAATTTGTAAAAGAAATTATTTGGTCATATCTCCAAATGCAATGGCACCAATGTTAGTAATTTTTTTTGGGTGCCGCCTTTTCATGTGAAGGCACCAAAACTTGTAATAAAAAATTTCTTAATGCCAACACCAAATGTGGCGGCACCAGTAA
>CM025141.1:14544153-14560556 GCA_013467495.1 Gossypium gossypioides
ATCCTGGTTTAATATGTCCCTAAATTATGTTGATCCATCTCTTGCTATCATCCTGTAGCCTACAAGAAAATAATATTATGAGATTTAAGCATAAAAAGGATAGCTCGAAGGGTGAGAATTTTGGATTGGAGTTTGCTTGAGAATTTGAAGCTACGAACTCTAAAAAGTTGGAAGTCGTTAGAATTTTGAGTAATGGTTGCTCCTTTGATCATGTTGTTATAACAATTTTAACTTATGCATAAACATAAAGTCCAAGTTGCTAGGGTTGTCACAGAGATTTAAGAAATGAGTAGATAATCAATTGGTGAAGATAAAAAATCATTTTGATAGCAGCAATGGGATTTTGGTCTGAGCTTCTAAATATAAACTTATTTCTATATTTCTAAATGATCAACAAGGTAGAGGCCCAAATGCATAGAAAATCCTAGATTCTTGAGAGTTAAGATCCTTAACCTAGAGCCATTGCAGGATCTAGTCAACGATGGGTTGATTATCAAAAGAGTAAGTGTGAAGGGTAAGAGGAGAATTAAACCAAACCACCCTTTCAAAATTGCATGTAAGGAATGGGTGGTCTTGAGTTTCTCTACTTTCTTTAAAAAGGGAGCATTGGGGTTCAAATTTGGGAATTCGCCATGAGAGAAGATCTTTAGTAGGGAGACAACCATTACAGATTTTCCATAGGAGAAGGATGATTTTAAAAGGGATCTTAAGTCGCCAAAGGTTAGCCCAACTTGCCTAATGTGAGTTTGGAATAGAGACATTAGAGTTGCTTTAATATAGAATATTATAAGCGTTTTTAACAGAAAAACAACCATTGAAATCATAATTCTAGACAAGAATGTCATCTTTTCCTTAGAAGGAGAGTGTTATATTGAAAAGATCAAAGGTTGTATTAACATCAAGTACTCATAACAACTTATTTTGATCAAGATCTTGGCTCTAGGGTCTGGTGAGATTATGAATTAGGAATGTTGTGTCTGTTGGAAAAAAATCCGGTTTGAAAATAGTTTTTTTTTATAGAGGAAAATTAAAATTTTGAAAATCAACCCGGTCTGTGATATTTATAGCAATAAACCTTAACCGAATTCATACTTTTTTTTTAGCTTAGTGGACGTTTGTTTTTCTCGTCTTTCAACCAAACGATCTTTTCCGCTATTCTCGTACCATGAACTGCTTTGAGGGTAGGCTTGAACCAATTAAATCGAAACATAGAACTAGAAAAAGTATTCCTTTTTTTTGAGGGGAAAACGAAAATTCTCTCTTAATAGAAACTGATAGAATTGTTATTATAGAAAAAATATAACAGTTGAGAATAAATTCTCTTTATTTTTTTTGCAGAATAACAATCTAAAGAAAAATTGCGTAAATAGTTTTATTGGTGCCATCTATTTATAGGAAGAGAAAGTAGAACCCTTGTGTTGGATCTGGTGCCCTAAGTGTAGTATTTTCGTCAATATACACTTCTAATTTTTTCTAACAGATTGATTAATAAAATTATTAATGAATTAAATTAATATACTTTGTATTATTGTCCTTACATGGTTTTTGCACACAAAGAAAAATATAAGCAAATATTGCTCATTGGTAGTCTAAACGTTTAACTAATACTAAGCAGTATTACGTGGTCTGCTCGTAGTACAAAAAGACAACTTGTACTAGTAGACGAACGTAAATATGTCCTTAGTCTAATCGAATATAAGAAAATTGATTGAAAGACTAATATGTTATCTATCAAGTCCAATTCGGGAGATGCCTTGTCTTGGGCTTCGGAGCAGATGACTCTTAAAAGATAGAGATATAGATGTGACTGATAGTACATCGGATAGGACCCAAGTAGAATAGATCCTGAATCCGTTTATAGCTTTATTCACTTGTGACGTTCATAGTGTGACATAACTAAATCCTGAGTGGATGGCAGACTATGTATGCATGACTTATACATTTTGATGTAAGTAAAAGTCTGAGTTCAAATAGATAAGGAACCGAAAGCTGGTGCATTGGGTGATGACTTTTGTAGTATGTAGCATCATTCACAACAGTGGAATTCATAACCCAAAATATGGGTAAATAATATCCTCTCATTGACATTATATGGTTGATGAAAAGTAAACGTGGCCATGGGTCGTCCATCATTATGATAGATGACTTGATCACTATTTGATAGTGATTGACTTTTTATGAAAGAAGATGTAATGGTTACTATTAGATAAAATAGGATCATATTGAGAGAGTGAATATTATCTCAAAGAGATCAAGGATATCCTATGAGGGTAACACACTAATGACAAGGTCATTAGACAAGTATTAAGTAGTAATGAAAAGATGCATGTCTAGGATTGAATCTGGCAAGGAAATACTTATTTTTATGTGGTCAAATACGACTCACGTCCCTTTCCTAAGAACCTACCTGGTGCATGGGTCACATTCACTTCTTCAATTTTTCCTAAAAGAAAAACTGTGGAGAATCAAAATTTTTCGATTGACTCTTGTGAATGAATGATTGTGAATATTATACAATTGCCAAAGCATGTCATGCATATATGAGATAAGCATGCCATATAGTTTATGAAGTAATGTCACACGTACTTGTCATGTATATATTAATTATACATAATTGAAACCGAGAATTAAAAACCTTGCATGTTTTTAAAATGTTGAGTGGGAGAAGGTCTCTAAACAAGTCCTACGACCGCCATCAATGATCTCTTGTGATGGCATGAAATAACCCTTGCCCAAGATAGACATTGTCATGTGGATTTCACTGAGGAGACTTCTTGAAAGTAAGTAGAATTTTCTTATGATCATATGATACTTGGACTGGCCCTTTTGGCAGGCAATATCATGCGATAGGTCAAGAAATTCTATCTTCAAAAGAGGACAACTAGTCAAAGCATGCTACTTGGTGAGATGATCCCACGATGACTCATTTGTGGTGCATGATGCGATAGGCGTTGAGTTGGTGGTTATACACTAAAGATCTTCTTGTTAAGTAACTCCCCACAGAGCTCTACTTAAGTTAGAACGATGGCCAAACGTTACACGATTATTAGTACGTATGAATACCTAAGTAATAAGGTTCATGTACTAATTGGATGAAAATTCATGTTCTTACTAGTTGATCATGATCACCCCAAGGTGGCTTGATTTAATGGGTGTAGGAATTATTGTTTCAAAGACTTAAAAATATTTTCAAGGTTTACTGTAAGACGTATGCATCATCTTAATTCATATCGTAATGTTGCAAAACTTTTAAAACAATTACTTAATATAAAGATATTAAAATATGAATTTTTATTTTTAGTTCGAAAATGGCACCAACTCCCTTATTGAACATATTCACTGAAAATAAATTGAACAAAAATAACTATAAAGAATAAAAAAGAAAACTAATAATTGTCCTGAGCTGTGAAAAACTTAAAACAATTGATAATAAGTGGCCACCGGCCACTCAAGCTGAGGCTAGAAAATGTTGGGAAGAGTCTAATGAGATAGCTCGTTGCTATATGCTGGTAAGCATGAGCAGTACTATATATAAGCAACTAGAGAGTTGTAAGATTGCTAAAGCGATTCTAGATAAGTTAGAAGACATGTTCGGAGGCCAAACTGCATTGGCTTGACATCTGCTAAAAATATATTGACGAATGCCCAACAAAAGCTTGACACTCCAGTCAAAGACCATATGATCACTCTTATGGGCTACTTTGCCGAGGCTACGAACAATGAGTCCAATATGGACCAGAACACTCAAATTGATATGGTGTTCAAAAGCTTGTCAAAGGATTTTGCTAGTTTTTGTGCTGCATATAACCTTTGCAATAGAATCTTGACACTTACACAACTCATGAAGGAGTTACAATCCTGTGAGTTGATGTTGAACGACGATCATCGATCTGAAAAGTAGAAGCGGATATAATCGTCGCTTCTTCCTTAAAAGGTAAGGGAAACAGTGATAAGAAAGAAAATGTTAAGATTTCTGAGCCACCTCAAGTGGAAAGGACGAGAACCAGAAAGCCTAAAGACTTATCTAAGTCTAAATGCTTCTTCTGCAGCAAGAAAGGGCACTTCAAGGCAAATTATAAATAGTGGAATGAATACCTAGCTACCAAGAGCAAAGTTATGGAACCCTTGATAATAGAAGCTTATTTAGTGGAAGATTCAATAGACCACTAGGTCATTGATTCGAGAGCCATTAATCATGTTTGTGTTTCGCTACAGGGGCTCGAGGAGACTAAAGATTTAGAGATAAGAGCTTATCGTTGCAAACCGAGAATGATACAAGTATGATAGCTGAAGCATTGGGAGATGTACATCTTTATTTTGATAATTTTTGGAAGATTATTTTAAAATATGTTTTCTATGTACTAAGTTTCAAAAGAAGCTTAATTTCTGTTGCATGTTTATATAAAGACGGCTTGACCATGACTTTTAATAATTACTTGTAATATTTAAAAATCACAATCTTATCTATAATGGATGAGTGTCAAATAATCTCCATTTTATCAAACCAAAGATGTACACACTGCTTGAAACTGAAATATCAAATAAAAGACTTGAAACTTCTTACTTTAATGAGACGTACCTTTGGCATTTGAGACTTGTTCATATTAATCGAGAAAGAATTACTAGACTTGTAAAAGTCGGCATTTTATGTTCACTTAAAAAAGTTGATCTTCCACAATATGAATCTTGCTTGAAAGGTAAGATAACTAAGCGATCTTTTAATGCAAAAGGAACGAGAGTCGAAAAACCCCTAGAACTTGTGCACACTAATGTATGTGGCCTCATGAGCGTTAGTGCAAGAGGTGGTTACAAGTATTATGTAACCTTTATTGATGACTATGTCAGATACGAGTATGTATACCTGATGCACTGTAAGAGTGAAACCTTTAATAAATTCTAAGAGTTTCGTGCGGAAGTGGAAAAAAACTAGGTTTACCCGTAAAGGCACTTTGATCTGATCGAGGTGAGGAATATTTATTTGATGAGTTCTTACGGTACCTCATAAAGAATGAAATTCTATCTCGGTTAACCGCGTCGGGCACTCCACAATAGAATGGCATGGTAAATAGAAGAAATCAAACATTGTTAAACATGGTACGGTCGATGTTAAGTTATTCGAAACTACCAATCTCTTTTTGGGGATACATTGTACAAACGATTTGTTATATTCTGAATGATGTGCCAATTAAGGTAACATTAAAAACCCCATTCGAATTAATTGTGGCATGGTAGGAAGCCAGCTCTTAGTCATTTTAGGATTTGGAGATGCTCGACCCACGTATTGGATAAAGATGTGAGGAAGTTGGACTTATGGACAGAATTTTGTATGTTTGTAGGATATTGAAAGGGAACAAATAGTGGTTTGTTTTATTACCTAAAAGAGGAAACTGTTATAGTCTCAACTTATGCTACTTTCCTTGAAGATAGTTACATGAATGACTTCAAACCTTGGAGTAAAGAGGTACTCGAAGAGATTTTGAAAATATACAAAATCTTATGGAAACAGTTTTAGAACCAACTCTTAATAGTAGACCTGTAATTGATCAACAACATAGGGAGTTTCGTTGCAGTAAGAGAGTCTCTCGTAGGCCTGAGTTCTTCAAATCTAGCAGAAGTGCTTTTAACACTAAGTTTGCCGAACAGGAAGATGATGACCAACTCACATATGATGAAACGATGCAGAGTGTTAATTCCAAGTTCTGGAAAATAGTTATGAAATTTGAGATGGATTCCATATATTGCAAATCAATGTGGGAACTTGTAGACTTACTGGAAGGGATAAAACCCATAGGGTGTAAGTAGATCTACAAGAGGAAAAAGAAATACCGATGGAAAAGTGGAAACTTCTGAGGCCAGACTTGTAGCAAAAGGTTATACTCAGAAAGAATGTATCGATTACGAAGAAACATTTTCTCATGTTGCCATGCTCAAGTCAATCCACATATTACTATTGACCATCTTCGGACGTACCAACGTCTAGAGTAAAAATCCTGCACAAAAGATATGGAAAAACGATATCCGGAAGTATATGAGTCAGGTTGTAATATAGTTACAACAAAGTAGGTGAGTACTCCGAGGATCATACCCAAGGGAGACAAACACTAAATTAATCTTAACTTAAACATAAATAGATCTAATTAATACTCTACTCAGTTTATAGCGCAGAGAGATAAAAGAAGAGCTTTTGGTTATAATAAAATAATAATAAAAGAAATAAAAATAACTAAATGAATGGAAAACAAGAAATTGAATAAGGAAGTAAATATTAAATCTAAACATGGGTGATTAGCTCGCTTTAGTAATCATAATCAACTGTTGTCTTAGACTTTCTTGTTCATTCAACTAGTCAATACCCCAGTAGGATCTTTCGATATGTCCACTGAAATACTAAGTTGGCAAGGACTACTTATCTTCTAACTTCATAGTCTAGACCGGTCCAGGGTTAAGGTGTTCACAGATAGACAATACCAATTTTGGGTTAATTCCTACCTTGATAACTTCTTAGGGTTGTCAGGTCTAAGGTTTAGGTTCTTACTCTCCTAAATAGCTAATCCGTTAAGGAACCCCTACAAAACAATTAATTATTCATACCACTACTCGCTAATCTCGCACAAGAGGATTAGTTCCTCATGGATCTAGTAAATCGTATAAAATTAAATGAAAAAATGAACATGAATAGTAATTTCAAGAGTAATAGTTTAGAAGAAGCTTGATTGAATTGACTTTTAAACGCAGAATCCTCATAGAGTTTTAAAATAACTTCAGAATCTGATTTTTTTCCCGAAAATAAATAACAAGAATGGAAATAAAGTCTAAAACCTAAGAGAAAGGAAAAACTAAATAGAAAATTATACAATAGAAAGAGTTGTGTATAACATGTGTTAGATTAGCCTATTTATAGACTTAGGATGGCCGTCGTCCTTAGCCCTAGGTTAGCTGACATTCTCGAGCTTAAAGTTGGATTGTGCAGACCAAAACGTCCCTAGCTCGTATTAATTTCCCATGTAGAGGTGATGTTGCGACACATCAAGTCTTATGTCGCAACATCGAAGGCAGTATGCTTAGCTTCAGGGTTGCTTCAGGGTATGTTGCGACATCCGCAAGCTGTGTCGCGACATTGAAGGCAGTCTTGGACTTTTCTTATTTTGCTCTCTATGTTGCAACATTGCATGCTCTGTGTTGCAATCTAGCGACCAATATTGAGTTAATAAGCCTTCTAATGGTCTCCTGCACACTCATAAAGTATATTAGCTCACCTTTAGGCCTCATTCGACCCTTAAGGTCAATAAAAGACTTGAATAACACATTTTATTACACTTAACTAAATTTGCTGAAATGTAATTAAAACATAACTAAAATGCTTATGTTTAAGCTCCTAAAGTGCTAAAACTAATTTAATTTGCTACATCAAATTACGGCAGATCAAACTCTCCTACACTTAACTCATTGCTTGTCCTCAAGCAACACAACAAAAATAAGAAATGAAAAGATGACCTTTGAACAAGTATAGTACAAATGTTAGCTTTGGAGCACGTGAATAGGCATTTCATGTTCAAGCATAATATTGTAATGAGATAAAACTGACTTGCCACTTTTAGTATCAAACACCTAAGTTCAGTATATTACAAATCATACAAGCATTAAGGGTCTCAAACGTAAGAATCCATCAATAAATTATACAATTAATTTGATTATCCTAACAGAATACAAATAGTCATAAATGTAATTATTCAATATGATTTCAAATTGTAGAGAGAACATAAATGAAAATCCTACAAATTTATATACTTGGTTCATCTGTTCCATTAATTCCTAACCAAATCGTTTATAACGTAACTAACATAGTAATGCAATGAACTTGGCGTACAATACATTCGACAATAACCTCAACTTACAAAACTCTCAATACCCTTACACGACTCTTCTTCTTTACGACTCCACACATTTTGAGGTAAATCCTTACTTAATATCATAATGTCTACTATTCGACTGATCTACATGCCAAAAATAACAATTAGGCGGATAGAACTGCTTCTCACAGTCTACTCGCCAAAACTTAGGACCTGTCAAAATTGAGTGTTACAGTCTAAATATAAACAACCTAAATTATTCAACTTCAGGCGAAATTTACAATTTAAACAAACAACCTAAGTATATGCTCCTAACCAATCACTTTTATTTCTAAAAGCTTAACCAGATACAGAACATATAAAAATTAACTACTAAAAATCTATAAAAATAAAGTAAAATAAAAGGAAAATTAAAAATTTTCCTATGTCACCCCCACACTTTATTCAACACATTGGCCCTAATATATAATGAAAGGTAAAGGAAAGAGGTTACCCGATTGGCATGGTATGTGTAGTGCAATTGGTGGCACTATTTCTTACGATTTGGCTCGTACTTGTAGTGTTGTAAAAAAATATGGGTTTCCTACAAAGAAAAACTAAACACAAACTATATATATAATAAAATAAAATCTTAATTAATCTAACTAAAAACAAAAATCATCGAAAATTAAAATAAGTCTTAAAAATATAAACCCAAAATAAAAATAAAAATTATTTAAAATTAGTCGGGATTAGGTTCCGACTCCTCAATCATTAGTGCTTTGCCCTTCTCGCGCCTCGCTGACGCTTTAGTAGCCTGCGATCCTGATGTCTAGGTAGGGTTGTGATGGCTTGGGTTCCAAATCACCATGCCTGTAACACCCTAAAATTTCAAGTCTTTAATTTTTGCATGATTTGTCACTGATTGCTTATTTGCTTTAATGGCTAAGTGATTTAGGTGTGTATGAGAATGTTTGAGAAGCCTGGGTTCAAGTCTTAGATTTTGCAGAATTTTTAGTTTTGCTCTTAATTAAATCTGGACACTGGCACATAGGCCTTATAAATATTTGTGTTGGTTTTATGTCACAAAATGAGCCTGTGGTCTAGTGGCAAGGTGGCGTATGAAGTTCTCTTAAGGTCTGAGGTTCGAGTCTTGTGCTGCACTGAGGAGTGTTTATTTTTAGCACCTATGCAGTGAGGTGGTGGAGTTTGACTGAAATACTGTAGAATTTGAATGGAGGATTGAACCATGGAGAGAATAATGGGTTTGAGATTGGGTGGAGAAAATTAAGGAGGGGTAAGGGGAGAGTTTTTAGAAGAAAATCAAGGAATTTGAGAAGGGGGAGAGTGTTGTGCCGTTTGGGGTAATTCAACCCTTGAGAGTTCAGCTGGGGGGGAGTGTTGTGCCAAATTTGTTCTTTAGACAGTAGATAATTGGTTTGGGGTTTTCTTTTTACTTTGTTTGCTTCGATTTGGTCAGTTTTTCTTTCTTCCCTTTTTTTTGTGCCGCCTTTTGCAAAGGACCTTGGGTACCTCTCGGGTTTGCTCATTTACTTTTTCTATTTTCTATTTTTCCTTTATTCCTTTTGTTTGTGGTAGCTGAATAGTTCTGTAGTTTCCTCTCTGCTGAATCCCTTTTCCCTTTCATCTTCTCTTTGTTGTTGAATCTTCTCCTCTCCTCTTCTTCTCTTTTTCATTCTAGTATTACAAGTGTTGACGACTACCGGTAAGTGCTATGCTCTTTACTCTGTTCTTTTCTTTCTCTTTTCCTAAAACCGAATACCCTCATTCGTAATCTTTGATTACTGACTGCTGATGCTTTTCCCTCGAAAGGTAAAATGACCAAAATACCCTCGAAGCTCTAAATGATCGAAATGCCCTTGAAGGGTAAAATGACTATTATACCCTTAGGAGTTGAAATGAGTGTATGACCGATTTGCTCTATGTTATATATAAGATTGTTACTGAGTATTACATACTGCATACACGTATGATTTATGACATGAGATACTGCATGGGGGTTGAGATTCTGATATAGGGGAAGTATACTATACTGGTGGCTTTGCCACATATACTGTCACTGGCAGCGTTACTGTTACTGGCAACTTTGCTGCATCATTATTACTGACAACTTTACTGCGGTATTGGTGTGTTGGCTTGGTAGGTCGATTTTATCTTCACATGGTGTGTTGGTGGTACAGAGTGGTGTGTTGGCTGAATTCGGATGGGTTGCATTATTGCATTGTACTGATTACTATATTGGGCTAAGGCCCACACACTGTTACTGTAATGGGCTAAGGCCCACACTGTACTGCTACTGAATAGGGCTCAGGCCCAGACTGTTACTGCATGTTGTATGCTGACTGTTTGATAGAGGATTACGTACTGAGTTTTCGTAAACTCACCCTCTCCTTTTAACTGTGTAGGTAATTCTCAGCCATAGACGATTTGATACTGCGAGGGACTCGGAGGTGGCCACACTACTGCTACTTTTACATTCGCTTTTATTTTAACTTAGATATATATTGGGTTTTGTTTTTGTAATAAGGCTTTTAAGTTGGTTTTAAATTTTTAATTGGGCTTTGCTTATTTTTTTTAACTGCTAGTTTAGGAGAAGACGAAATTTTAAAATAATTTATGCTTTCAAAAACACAGGTTTTAATAATAGAATTTAAAGAGCTTTCGCGATTTTTAGATCAACCTATTAAAACAATATCAAACGGTAAGATAAACGTTTTGATTGGATGAATTGTTAAGTAATAACAAGACATTTATTATGAACTTAAAAATAAAATTTTACCAATGAGACCTAGTTTTCGAAAGACACTTTGATGTGGCACGCCAGATTCGACCATTATGTCTAGGCTGGGTTTGGGGTGTTACAATGCCCTTCGTCAATAAGCAGTCTGATCGAAATGCTTGCTCATAATTTAGGGGCACAATCAGGGCCTCCTCCTCCTCTTCATCGCCTCCTCACTTGTTAATGTCCTCCTCTGGATTTTCTTCTACTTCTATCTTATTGAATTCCATCATTGCCTCGTATTTTCTGTTGGGAATTGAGCCACCTCAAGCCATTTTTCTGTGTGTAGTCCTCGTAGATCGGTCTTGCTTCTTATATAATGCAACATACTCTGATAAGCCATTGTCTTCGAGTGTTGATGAACTCGCTATCTCGAGAGATACATTAATTCTATCTTCATCCATGGTATGTCCACCTGTTGATTTTTCTTGGTCTCCTTTAAGGACACACAAAATTCTAAGATGTCCAAGATACAGGCTCGTTCCTTTAGGATTTCACCTTGTTTTTCCTATATATAGAATTTGATTATGTCCATCGTCTCATTGGTCAGGGACATACAGGACTCAAAACCTCTCTCTTGAAGAGGATTTTTTCTTCGCGTATATCATAAATACATTTCTAGCTCCCTTTCTCGAAGGATCTTGAAATTATTGACTCTCGATTTGGCATCAGAAAGTTTGCTAATCATCAGTTTAGAACTATGGAATAGGTGTGAGGAATTTAAGACAACATGAAAAATATGGTATTGAGAGGTTGCGAATTGATTTAGGATGGCTTAGAGGATGTGATAGCTGCTATGAACAATATATTGAGGTCGTCTAAGTCTTTTCTTGTTGTGCAAACTTGGGGAATATCTTTGAAGATCGCGTCAAACCAAGAATGGGAAGTTTCTGAAAAATTTCCTGCATGGTGCGACACGATAGGAATTTTTCCTATATTTCCCCTAAAGTGGTCATGTCGCGCCACAAGGTATGTGTGGCATGACATGACACTGATTTTTCATATTTCCTACTTTAAAATGTGTGCTGCTGCGCCATAAATTTGATTTGTTGCGACACGACTCCGATTTAACCCCTCTGAGACTTGTCAAAGTCTGTAGGTTACCTGTACTTGACTCCAAATTGTTTCTAGCTCCTCCGTTACTCTTGGAAACTTGTTTTCTTCTAATTTTAACATAAAATTAAAAATATAAATCCTAAAATCAAACTAACAATAAAAATAATAAAAAATAAATTAAAATTTGAAATCAAACAAAATTTAAAAGCGAAGTCCATTTTTGGAGTCGGGACGACCTGTATCACCCTCGAAGAAGAACTTCCAACTAGTCCTCGATACTTTGATCTGTCTTTGGTTCCATTGTCGATAAATTTGAACTAGAATCTTTGGTCGATTCCCATGAAATCACCTTATCTTTGACCGACGCGACATTTACACCATGAGCCACTTGGTGCTGAATCCGAGCCAATCCCAAATTGTTTTTCGGGGTATTATTGTTTTGAGCTTCCTCCCCTTCATGTCGCAAGAAGCTTTGGTTACTCGAGCTTTATCTTCATCGTAGAACGAGAATGAGATAAACTCGTCGATTTCTTTGGCTACCACCCCTTCGAGTTTTGCTAGAAAGTGTATCTGCTCATTTACACTTTCATTTAGAATCAGTTGTAGCTCGAAGTTAGTTGTTAATTCTATCACTACTTCTACATCTACATCTATGTTAATTGGATCAAAGACATCTTCAGTTATATTCAATTCATTCTCGCCTCCAAATCTAAACTCTTGTTGATTTTCAAGATATAATTCTAAATGGTTGTCGGTGATACATCGCTCCCTCTGGTTGGAATTGGATACATCATGTACGACCTCTTTCAATGGAGTACTTGCTTGGGCTCTTTGTCGAAAGAATTCCTCTAATTGATCCAACTGTTGTTGGATTCTCTTTGATTTAGCTTGAAATTCTCACTTGCGGTTTTCTTGTTTCGACTTATAGTCATACGAATCATAAGGAGTTTCAATGAGATACTTAGATGTCCTTAATTTTCGCTCATCTATTTCTTCCAACGAAGTAATTGTTTCATTTCTTCATTGGTAAAGCTCTAGCGTAATCGATCTTTGGTTTTCCATAATCTCCCATTGTTCATATACTCCCTCCTCGTATACTTCGTATTTGTCCCATTGGTTTTTCGAATCTCTATCCTTTTCGTATATATATTTGCTCGGTTTAGGTGGGAATTCATATAAACACTTGGGTTGCTCGTCTTTGTAATCATAACTCCATTGGTTTGTTGAATCTCCGTAAAACCAACTCAATTTGGATTGTTCGTACATTGACCTATAAAATACCAAATTCATGATTAAATATGATAATCAACAAGGTAAGTAAAAAAATATTAAAATAAAAATATTTAGTTGACTACAAAAATTTAAAATAATTTTTTTCACACTAAAACAAAACAAAACAAAACAAAACAAATAAAAGTTAGAACACTATCTAGCTCGTTTGTCTTTCAATTAATATTATTTTACAGTAATTAATCAAACAAAAGTTTCACCGTCGCAATCACTGATAATGATGCCAACAATTTGACCGCCTATAAATGTGTTATTGTTTATAATATAAATATCACACCAAAAAATATATTAAATTAAATTGGCTGTGTCTGCAAGCGTATGAGTCAAATTGTAATATAGTAAAGTTTACAACGAAGCACTGGTAAGTGTTTCGAGGATTGTACCCAAGGAATTGCAGATTGAATAAATTAATATTAAAATCAACTATAGAAAATAATTACTAATCTAATCGATTCATGAATTAGCAGTGTTAGTCCAAATTAATAGATTTATTAAACTGATTAAATTATTAAACCTAAATTAACCTAATAGACTTTCATGTTCCTAGTGTTGACAATGCGAGTCTCTAGCCTATGATCGATTAAATCTCTAATTATCTAATTAAATAATTAATTACCCTAGATTGAGTTATTTATCACCCTTAGCTAAGACTACCCTCTTGATTCATCTTCACTAAGGATTACCACCTAAGTCAACATTCCGATCTCTTCCTAGCCATACGGATACCCTTTCAGTTCGGCAAAATTTATACACGACAGAAGACCTTTTTGGTCTCACCTATCTTGATATTCTATTAGGGGTGTCACTCCCTAATATACTAATTACTCTTGAATAAACAACCAATTTCATATAAATAATCACTTAACAAATAACTTAGTTTATTAATTGAATCATGTGAAATATAAATAAAACACCACAATCTATTCTAATATTTATACAACGAGTAATCGATCGAATTAACGAAAGACAAATAAAAGAAGAGAAGAGATAGGAGAATGCTCATAAATAAATATATTAAAGTGCGATCCCAGAGCAATCTCTGCTTGCAATTGTCTTCATATTGGAATAGAAAAGTTCCGACTACACGAACATAAAACGAAAAGCAAACTAAGAACTAGATAGAAAAATCGTCTGTCTAAGTCTGCATACCATCGCGATGACCTTAAGGTTGCTTATATAGGCAACGACCTACTTGGTGACCACTCAACCCTAGATACACTTACATACCAATTAATAAAATATTTTGCTAAAAGCTTGGGTCCAAATATGGAAATATCCCAATAATGTCGTCCAAGGAAATCAACTTAATTTTGGCCCACAATCGTCTCGNGTCGTGACGTGGGGATGCTCTTTGTCACGACGTCACCACCATACAAATCTTCCCATTTTCATTGTATCTTTGTGATAAGAGGAAGCTCCTCGTCACGATGTCAAGTGCATTCCGAGCCTTGGCAATTTTGTTATGCTATCGAGCTTCCTTGTCTCTTGACCCGATCGCCATCCCTTGTATTCTTGAACCTAAATTGGCACCTTACACACTTAATTAGTCCAATAGTCACTTACGAGGCCCGAATTGGCCTTACAGGTCATCGAAATAGCAGAAAATGTATAAAAACGTTTATTTTATTAAGTTTTAGTTTCTACCCTACTAATATTGAATATATAATAATTAATTATAAAATGTCTAGAAAATAAACTCGTTAAGTGTAGAAATGACCTAAATCAACTACTACATTTGACGTCAGGTCAAGTACTTCCTATACCCTGTTGTACAATACTATATTACAATTTGATTTGTATATTTGCTGACACTACTGCTTTATTATATATCTTTTTGCTGCAGTATTTCTAGTTCAAACGTTCGCACATTTAGTGGTGATCAAATTATGAAAACATAAAAATTTCAAAATAAAAATATGTTTACGTTAAAGATTTTGGATCAAATTGAAAAAGAAAACAAAACTTATTATTTCTTTTCTCTTACTAGTAATGAACGACAATGGTGGAGAGAATGATATATTTTTACATTCTCTCTCCCACTTTCATATATATAAACATATATACGTAGGATTAAAAAGGTTAATTAAGCTTACTTAAGAAACAAAACTTAATTAACTAAACAAATGGTAATGATTATTATTTAACATACTTAATGGAAATGGATGGAGAGAATTGTTCTATCCACTAACTCATAAAACTGTAATGCTTAAATAACCATTAGGTCCCTTGGTTAATTGTTAATTAGGTCCTCTAGCATTTTCTAAATTAAAATTTAATAGTAATTGCACTTTTAAAAATTTAGGCCTTAAACTATAATTAATGATTTTATTGATTTAATTATTTGACCGACCACTAATATAATTTCATACTAAAAATCTAAATCCTTTTGTTCATAATTTCACCGATTCGGTTTACAGAATTGAGTTCTAAAATCGTATTTTCTAACACCGATTAAAATCAGGTTGTTACACTCATGCTTCAATGGCATCTCCCATTCGTACCAATCGTTGGGGTGGGTGAGGGGTGTTAAGTGACATATGAATGTAGCTTATGCAAATGAGATCTTAGCTCTTAATGCTGTAATACATGAAAATGAGGGGACTAAATTGCTTTTCATGGGAAGTAATTATTCTGTTGCAACTGTGTGGAATGCTCATAGGTTAGGGAACAATAAGGTGGAATTAATGGCATCGAGTTCTTTGGTCCAAGTTCTGTATACCAAAGCACTTGATGGATTGCAATTGGATGGCTATTTTGAATAGGTTGCCTACTAAGGATAGGCCTATCATGGGTTTGACATTTGATAAGGGGTGTCCTCTTTGTAAACAAGGGGCTGAGTCCATGTATCTTCTTTTGTCTTCCTGTCGTTTTACTAAACGAATGTGGCTGTAGATTTTGAATTGAATGGGATTCAACTAAGTACAGGAGCTCGGAAGCAGAATTACAGTGGATTGCAAGGAACACAAGAAGGTAATCATCTGAATTGCTTGGAACATGATCCATTTCATATGGAAGGAAAGGAACAATAGAATTTTCACCCAAACTAAAACCAATGAAGGCCAAGTCTTGGAGCAACTTTGAGAAGAAATATCCTTTAGATTGCGTTAGTGTTCACTTCATTTCTTGTAATTTGTTATCGAGTCAAAACTGAAGGCTAAGTTCTGCCATTTTTGCTTCATTATTGTTAGTAATAGGAACAATGTACTGCTTAAGCAACTTGTCTGCTTTCCAGCATCTACCCAAATATCACACACTCAGCTTTCCAGCATCTACCCAAATATCACACTCTCATATTTGAGTTTGAGAATTATTCAATTATAAAGCATTCAAATTTAAAAATTAATTTTGAATGAAAAAATTGAAGAAAAAAGAGAGAATTCTATAAATTATTCGTCTTAGAACATTATTCAATTACAAAGTATCCAAAT
>CM025141.1:14563312-14577439 GCA_013467495.1 Gossypium gossypioides
GTGGTGGTGTAACACCCTATACCCGGTCTGGTCAACCGATCCGAGCTATAGGTATTACAACAGTAAAACATTAACATTATTCATTATTTTGTCATAAATAATCAAATAATCCATTTTAAAATATAAGTTATGATCATTTCGATGCTATTCGATCAAATCCAAGCTTAAATCGAGCATATGAAACATTTAAAATAACCCGGGGATATATCTAGACTAAACTAAAACTTTTACAAAAATTCAAGTAAAAACTGAAAACATGGGTCACATAGTAAAAACTGAAAACATGGGTCACATAGTCGTGTGGCCAAGCCATGTGATAGACCTTAGACCATGTGGCTCCAAGACATGGCCGCGTGGCCAAACCGTGTAACAAATTGCTACCATGTAATTCAAGGTCACACGGTCGTGTCGCCAGACCGTGTAACTCATTGTGACCGTGTGGACAAACCTGTACAAAAAACAAATAGGCCACATGGTCGTGTCATACAACCGTATGTGGCACACGGCCGTGTGGCAGATTGTGTCATAGGCCGTGTGCACCTAAAAGAGCCTTCAAAACCAATTCAGTTCACCTGCAATTCCTTATGTCCCAAGCCATGCAATTACCATCATTTAAATATATCTAAAATACACCAAAACATGCCAAAAATATACCAAATTCAACTCAATTCAATCAACCTAAGTGCCTAACCAATATGCCATAATTGGGTCTACAATTCAAACATGAAACAACAACCATTCATTATCAACATTCAATATCAAATCATGCTATTACCTAAACACACATAATGCCATTCAAAACTTAACTAATATAATCACATAACTAAGTACCAAATAGATATCAAGCACTTAATACATCAAAATTACATATAATCTCATTCACAACCAAAGTATCAAAACATGATCACTAATTTGCAAAGTAGACATCCTATATACATGCCACAAGTAACCAATTTCAAACTTCAAAAATCTACCGAATCAAGTGACGGTAGGTGTGAGCTTCTTATTGATCTGATCAACACGTACCGAATATCCAAAATCTACAAAAAAGTAGTAACCGAGTAGGTAAATAAAATAATTAGTAAGCTCATACAATTTAAACAAGTAACTTACCTTATTCATTTAGTATATATACAATTCGCTATTCAAAATAATTTCCCTATCATGGCATAACACAACAATGTCAAATAGATGAGATTTTGGTTTATGATCGTACTTACAATCTCAAATAACAATATACCAAATCCAAATCAATATACATCATATATACAAGTACTCTATGTTCATCTTTTGCCCACATTAACTTCACAATTCCACATTTCTCATATTTATTTTTACCCGATGAAACCTTGTAAAAGAACTTGATATACATGTACAAATAACGTTTGATGCTCGTCCGAGCTAATCATATACATCAGTGTCAAGTTACTCGTCTAGGTTAAACCTTTAATGACATAGTAAATAGCTTGGTCAGGGCTGTATATACATATAAGGTTACTTGTTCGGGCTAAACCTATAAAACCACATCAGATTACTCGTCCGAGCTAAACCTGTGTCACGTGTATCTTTGAGTCTGCAAGAAATGCTGGAGCTCAGTATCACCAAAAATCAAGATGTAACATCGTGTATAAGACTTTTACTAAGTCCATCGGAATTATCTCAACACTTCAATTAAATATGATTTCATTACCATTAAGTCTAATTCCAACTTGTATACTAATTCATAAACCATCCAACTTTCAATAGAACATATATATATAACTATCTAAGCATAACTTGACAGAAACTTGAAATCATTTATATCGTATGAACTTACCTATCGAAATCATAACGGTTTGACTATTAGGGATTAGTCGACAATTTTTCCCTTTTCTCGTACGTTCTTCGGTCTTTGAGATTCTTAAAGCTTTTAGCATAGATGAGAGCCAGGGATTGTATTTTCTCCTTAAAGTCGTTTTGAGGTTGAAGGTGACCATATGCATTTTTTATCTTTCTTTTTCTTTCGTTTAATTATATTTTATTACAAAATTAACTAAATAATATAAAATAAACAAAGATTTCCACTAATTTTTAAGCTACCTACCGTCCATGCTTTCACAAATATGGCTATTTTCCATATAAAACCATTCAAACTTCTTTTTTATAAACATTTAGTACATGTAATTCAATAGTGATAAACTTTTGCAGCTTTTACGATTTAATATTTTTTCCTTAATTAACTAGCCAAACGACAAAATTAATGGACAAAACTTTAATACGATACTTATATAGCTTCATAAATATTAAATAAATAATATTTATTAATTCACACATCAGAATTGTGGTTCCGAAACCACTGTTTCTGACACAACTGAGAAACGAGTTGTTATAACTCTCCCCCTAAAGGAAATTTCATCCTCGAAATTCTTACCAGTGAACAAATTCTTTGATTTCTCACGTTGCTTCCTCGATATCGTGACAATGCCACAAAACTTACACTAACGGTACTCTTTTGCTATGAAGTTCTTTCACTTCCCGAGCCAAAATTCTCACTAGTTTTTCATTGTATGACAAATTCGTCTGTAACTCAATCTCATCAGTAGATAACACATGTGATGGATTTGAATGATAATGACGTAGCATCAATACTTGGAAAACAATATGAATCTTTTCCAACTCTGGTGGTAAAGCCAAACGATATGTTACAGGTCCAATTCTCTCAAGAGTTTTATATGGCCTTATAAATCTCGGGCTGAGTTTTCCTTTTCTATCGAACATTAACACTTTTATCCAAGGCAAAACTTTCAAAAATACTTTATTCTCGATTTGAAATTTGATATCTTTTCGCTTCAAATCAACATACAATTTCTATCGAAAACTAGCCATTAATTATTTGGTAAAAATTAATTTATTATTATGCATAGATTTAAATTGTGATTGGTTTTAACTTTTTCAGTAAAAAGAAGATAATGTATGTAGAAAATATAGAAAATTGTAAATGATACATCGAATGCAAATGTTTTATTTTTCTAGTAAAAATGAAATTATTTAACATAAAAAATTTGAAAAATTATAAATTTTATTTTGGCATTTTTCCCTAATAATAGAAAAAAATTAATATACCTAAATAATATGAAAACTTGCAAATGTTATACATAATTAGTGGGCAAGCTCCAAGAAAAAAATGGTAAGAAAACTTTATATTGTAGTTATATTATGGTTTTACGGTTTACGAATAGAATAAAATGACATTATAATAATTTGTTTGTGACATGAGAAGTAGGGTTTAGAATTTATGAAATATGATTAGTTTGAAATGGTTAGATGGTTTAGGGTTAGGATTAGGGTACATATTGTAATAAATACATTGCTTTATAAATGTTTTGTACAGAGAAAAATGGTTAGGATTATCCGAACTTCGAAAAAGACAAGAACTAGATAGCAATGAGAGGTTGTTTACATTTTCGTAGAAAACCTAAGAAATTATAGGATGAAATTGAACAATGAGTGCGTTATTGCCCACATAATTGCTATGAACCTCATTGTGCAGGAGTTAATTTGGTCATGTTATACTAGTCTTGGGTGGGAAGTTCAAAAATATCGTTTTCTAAGAGAAAAATTTATACTCGTTGAACATAAAGTTAGGTTGGATTGTCTATGGTTGATGTTATCTTCGAACAAGAGAAATAGAAGAAAATGGTACGAGACCTTAAATAAATAATTTCTGAAGGCCGTCACAAAAGATGGTGCAAAGAGAACTTCCTAGCTTATTACGGGAAACTTTATCTGTAGTAGAAATCCAAATCCTCATTATTTTTCATGGATGAGGAATTTAGATATCGGTAGATTTTTGGATGATTTTATCAAATCAATTCCTAATATTTGTGAGATTAAACCAAAGAAGGATGGAGGTGCATAGGGTTATGAGTTTATGTAATTAGGGGAAAGACATTAGGGTTTAAGGTTTGAAATGTATTATCTTGTATAAAAAAATCTGGTTCTGTTATTGTGTGAAGTTTTTGTTTTTAATATATGATAAGGAAATTGTGTTCAAGTTTTAATATCATGTTTGCCTCAAATTTTTAATTATTTTATATTATAAAAAACCTGTCTGTTAATTCAATGAAATTTAAAATAGAAACGGGTGTTAGGGTTTGTTAACAACTATATTAATTTAAATTGCAGTTAGGTTAAAAAGCCACAACCATTCTACAACATTCATCTACTATGATGGGCAAATTATGGATTTTGGTGTTGGTGCTATTTTTGAATCCAACCATCATATAGATTAATATTTACAAATTCTACAACATTCAATGAAATAATGACAAAGATTGGACACAAAATAACTCATTGATGTGGAAGAGTTGTTTTGAAATTGTATTATTGATTTCCTATGACATCCAATCTTCGGATGTATAAAATATTGGAACTTTTTTAGAGATGACGATGTCGAGACAATGGTATATGCATATACCAACTTCCAGGACCTACATGCTGCGGAGCTATATCTTGAGTTAGAAGACAATAATCCTACTCCCAAGGCATACGCTCAACCATTTTTATCAATGAGATTCAAGTTTTAACCTAAATATTGATGAAGCTACATCCTCTTCAAGTAGAAGATAATCTGCATTTCAGCACAATTTCGACTTGAATGCTGGATTAAAAGACTGCATTTCTTGTGGAGCCATATCGTCATATGTTGGCAACACAATTACCCAACCCAAACTGTGGTTACTAAGATACATGTTAGATCTGGTGCCCTAAGTGTAGTATAGTCATATGTAAACTTGTAATTTTTTTTGAATAGATTGATTAATAAAACAATTCACTTGTAACCCGGTGCAAACAAATTCTTTTCTTTAGTGTGAAAATAAAAATCTCTTCTCAAATAGAAACTGGCAAAATTTGTTATTCTGGAAAATAGATTCAATAGTTGAGAATAAATTCTCTCTATTTTTGGGCAGAGTAACAATATCTTAAAGTTGTGTCAATAGCCTTACCGGTGCCATCTATTTATAGATATAGAAGGTAGAACCCTTATTGAACTGTAGAAGTTTATTTCAACTAGAAAAAAATGAACTTCTAGTATAACTAGAAGTATAGGTGGCGGCAACCCTAGTTAATAATACTAGGGTTTTTCGTCTACCCTTTTAACATGAGAGGCTTTTGGACCTCTCCCATATCTGGTCCAATTACAAGAACTTCCTGGGCTTTTAACCCAATACTTTATAATTAGATCCAACCCAATATGTGTTTTTATATTTTCCAAAATAAACTTCTTAATATAGTTCCAATTAAATAATCTTTTCAACCTAATTTTAATTCTATTAAAATCATGACGACTTTACCGTAAAAGAATCTATGAGAAAATATGAGAAAATATATTTAATATTTCTATTTTTAACGGTTCACTATGACCAAATGATTTATTTTCATTTTCGAACTTCATTTAATTCAAAAAACATAAATTCATTTTTCAAGTCATTTTCATTTTGGAGAAAACCACATTCTTTTCCCAAATTATTCTATTGCTCCATTTTCATTTTGGAGGAAACCATAATCATTTTCAAATGTTTCTGTTTCTCTATTTTCATTTTGGAGAAAACCATAATAATTTTCGAACGATTTCTTCATTTTAACCATTTCTATTCATTTATGTTCGTTTGATTCAACATGCAATTTATTTCTGGTTTCAACGAGCTAGCGGAGGGACCAATTGGACATATGCAATTATGACTCAAATGATATATAATTAAGTTCTAGCTTTTCACCTATTAATTATAAACTCATTCAGTCACAAAGTCATTCCACTGTAGTATCGTGACTGAGCTCTCCCTAACGACATACCAATACGAAAGCAAATTGATTAGTGCTTGTCTAATGACCTTATCATAAGTGTGTTACCCTCATAGGATATCCCTAATGTCTTTGAGATAAATCCATTCTCCCAATATGATCCTATTTTATCTCATGGTAACCATTACATCTTCCTTCATGAAAATAGTAATGAAGTCATTCTTCACAAAGACAAACGACCCGTGGCCACGTTTACTTTTTATCAACCATGTAATGTCGACGAGAGGATATCATTTATCCATGTCTCGAGCTATGAATCCTATTGTTATGAATGACGCTACATATTACAGAATTTGTATACCCAATGCACTAGCTTTTGATTCCTTATCCATTTGAACACAACTTTTACTTACATCAAATTATTTGAGTCATGGATACATAGCCCATGATCCACTCAGGATTTAAATATGTCACACTATGAATGTCACAAGTGAATAAATCCATAAACAGATTCAGGAGCTATTCTTCTTTGGTCATGTTCGATTTACTGTTAGTCTAGTTAGTCGCATCTATGTTTTTATCTTTTGGGAGTCATCTGCTCCGATGCCTAAGATAAAGCATCGCCACAATTGGACTTGATAGATGACATATTAGTCTTTCAATCGGTTTTCTCATTTCCAATTAGACTAAGGACTTGTTTAGTTTTGTCTACTAATATAAGTTATTTTTCTGTATTACGATCTGACAATGTAATACCACTTAGTAGTAGTTAAACATCAAACAACTAGTAAGCAACATTTGCTTCTATTTTGCTTTGCGTGCAAAAACCATATGAGGACAATTATACAAAATATATTTCTGTAATCAATGAATTTGTTTTATTAGCCAATCTGTTCGAAAAAATTACAAGTTTACATATACGAAAATACTACACTTAAGACACCAAATCCAACAATAGCATGATGATATTTATTTTAGTGCAAATGTATGTTCATGCATATGTATGATAAGCATGTCATATAGTTTAGGGAAAAATGTCACATGTACTTGTCATGCATTTATTAATCATTCATGACTGAAACTGTACATTAAAAACCTTACATATTGTTTAAAATATTGAGTGGGAGAAGGTCTCTAAAAAAGACCTATTGACTCCATCAACGGTCTCTTATGATGGCATGAAAAATTAACTACCCCACGATAGGATTGTCATGTGGATCTCACTGAGAAGATTTACTAAAACTAAGATGAATTATCTTGTAATCGTATGATAGTTGATCGACCATGTTATAGCTATTATAATTCGATATAATAAGAAGCTTTTCTTTAAAGAGGACAACTAGTCACAACATGTCACTTGATGAGATTGTTCCTCGATGACTCATTTATGGTACTTGATGAGATAGGTGTTGATTTGATGGTTATACACTCAAGATAGTCTAGTTAAGTAACTTCCCATGAAGCTCTACTTAAGTTAGAATGATGGTCAAACATTAAATGATTATTCTCATGAAGCTCTACTTAAGTGATGACCAAACATTAAATGATTATTAGTACTTATGAATACCTAAGGAATTATGTTCATGTATTAATTGGATGGAAATCCATGTGTTGGATCTGGTGCCCTGAGTGTAGTATATTTTTTTGTAAACTTGTAATTTTTTCGAACAGATTGCTTAATAAAATAATTGATTGATTACATTAATATACTTCATATAATTGTCCTTACGAGTTATCTAATATTTAAACTAATACTAAGTGGTATTATGTGGTCGGATCGTAATACGAAAAGACAACTCATATTAGTAGACGAACCTAAACATGTCTAATCAGAAATGAGCAAACCGATTCAAAGACTAATATGTTGTCTATCAAGTCCAATTGAGGAGATTCCTTGTCTTGGCCATTGGAGTAGATGACTCCCAAAAGATAGAAACATAAATATGACTGACTGGACTGACAATACATTTTACTGGACCCAAGAGGAATAGATATTGAATTTGTTTATGGATTTATTCACTTGTGATGTCCAAAGTGTGACATACCTTAATCTTGAGTGGATGACGAACTATGTATGCGTGACTCGTATACTTTGATGTAAGTAAAAGCCTAAGTTCAAATAGATAAGAAACCAAAAGCTAGTGCGTTGGGTGTACGAATTTTACAGTATGTAGAGTCATTAACAACAGTGGAATTCATAGCCCGAGACATGGGTAAATGATATCTTCTCATTAGCATTACATGGTTGATGAAAAGTAAATGTTGCGACAAGTCATTTGTCTTTGTGATGAATGTCTTTATTACTATTTGATAGTAATTGACTTTTCATGAAGAAGGTGTAATGGTTACGATGAGATAAAATAGGATGATATTGGGAGAATGGATTTATCCTATGAGGGTAATAAATTTATGACAAGGTTATTGAACGAGCATTGATCGAGTTACTTTCATAAATGTATGCCATTGGGGAGAGCTCAGTCACGATACTATAGTGAAATGAGTTCGTGACTAAATGAGTTTATAATTAATAAGTAAAAAGCTGAAACTTAATTTAAATCATTTGAGCCCTAATCACATATGTCCAATCGGTCCCTCCGCTAGCTCGTTGAAACCAGAAATGAATTGCATGTTGAATTGAATGATCAAATATGGATAGAAATGGTAAAAATAAAGAAATGAGAAACATTTGGAAATGAATGTGGTTTTCTCCAAAATAAAAATGACTTGGAAATGAATTTATGGTTTTCGAATTAAATGAAGTTCGAAAATGGAAATAAATCATTTGGTCATAGTGAATCCACTGAATGTAGAAATATTAAATATGTTTTCTCATAGATTCTTTTATGGTAAAGCCATCATAATTTTAACGAAATTAGAATTGGGTTGAGAAAATTATTTAATTGGGAAATTAATTAATTTAAATTAATTTAATATTTTTATTTTGGGAAATGGAAAAACAAATATCGGGTTGGATCGAATTATAAAGTAATAGGTTAAAAGCCCATAAAGAACTTGTAATTAGACCCGATATAGAAGAGGCCGAAAATACCCTCATGATAATGCTTGGGATGGCAAACCCTAGTATAATTAACTAGGTTTGCCGCCCTTATACTCTTAGTTAGACTAGGAGTTTGTTTTTCTATTTGAAATAGACTTCTACAATTCAGCTATGTTTTCACCTTTTCTCCCTATAAATAGATGGCACCAATAGGGATAAAAACAGAAGTTTAAGATATATTTATTCTACCCAAAAATAGTAAGAGTTTCATTCTCTAAATAAAAATTCTATTTTCCAGAATATCGGTTTCTATTGAGAGAGATATTGCTTTCACATTAAAATTAAATAAAACTATATTTCGCTTTGTGTTTGATTTGAATCGTTTGAGCCCACACTCGAAGCAGTTAATGGTACGAGAATAACGGAGAAGGTCATTCGATTGAAAGCTAGGGACCACAATGATTCGTCTAGAAGAAAAAATAGGTGCAATTTCAATAAAGGGTTTATTACTATAAATATCACAAACTGGCTCAGTTTAAAAAAAAAATTCACTAGTTGATTGAGATTGCCTTACAGTGACTCAATTCAATAGGTGTAGGAATTATCGTTGTAATGACCAACAAATGTTTTCAAGATTTAATGTAAGACGCATGCATCATCTTAATGCATATCGTTTTTTGAGAAAATGTTTTCAAAAAAATTTCTTAATATAAAGATATTAATGAATGAATATTTTATTTTTTGTTAAAAAATGACACCTACTTTATTAAATACACATTGAGAACAAACCAAACGAAAATAACTATGAGGAATCGAAAAGGAACTTCATGATTACCTTGAGTGGTGAAAAACTAAAAAAAGTCATTGATAATAAATTCCCTCTGGCCACTCAAGCTGAGGCTAGAAACATTAGCAGGGGTCTGATGAGATAGCTCGTTGCTATATATTGGCAAGTGTGACTAACACCTTTTATAAGCAACTCGAGAGCTATAACAGTACCAAAGGGATTTTAGACAAACTAGAGGACATGTTCGAAAGCCAAGCTACCTTGACTCGACAATTAACTATCACTAGTTTGATGAAAGCGAGTAAAAGCCTGACACCCCGAACAAAGACCATATGATTACTCTTATGGGATACTTTTTCGATACTACGGATAATGAGGCCAATCTGGAATAGAACACACAAATAGAGATGGTGTTCAAAATCTTGTCCAATATTTTGAGGGATTTAGGGTTTAATATAACCTTGGGAATAAGAATCTGATGCTTACACAACTCATGAAGGAATTACAATCAGTTCCTTGAATGGTTGTCAATCGGTTTGAAAAATAGAAGCAAACTTAGTAGTTGCTTCTTCCTCTGAAGGGAAGGGAAAACATATTAAAAGAAACAAGGCTAAGAAGGTCTTTTGGCCACCTCAAGTGGAAAGGAAGAGAACTAAGAAGCTTAAGGACTTATTCAAGTCTAAATGTTTTTTCTGTAGTAAGAAATGACACTTCAAGGCAAACTGTGAAAGACTAAAAGGATTACCTAGCCACTAAGGGAAAAGGTATGAAACTCTTGATGGAAGATTCAATAGACCACTAGGTTATTGATTCTAGAACCATTAATCATGTTTGCGTTTCTCTATAAGGGTTTGAGGAAATGAAAGATCTTAGAGATAAGAGTCTATTGTTGCAGACCAAAAATAAGAGTCTATTGTTGCAGACCAAAAATGAGGCAATTGTGACAACTAATGTAGTGAGAGAAGTACATCTTTATTTTGATAATTTTAGAAAGATTATTTAAAAAAAACGTTTTCTATGTACCAAGTTTCAAAACAAAATTAATTTCTATTGCATATTTACTTAAAGATGACTTGATCGTGACTTTTGATAATAGTATTGCAATATTTAGAAATCGTAAACTTATCTGTAATGGATGGATGTCAAATAATCTCTATTTTATCAAACCAAAAATGTACACACCTTGAAATTGAAATTTCGAATAAAATACTTAAAACTTCTCACTCTGATGAGTCGTACCTTTGGCATTTGAGACTTGATCATATTAACCAAGAAAGAATCACTAGACTTGTGAAAGATGACCTTGTAAATTCACTTAAAAAAGTTAATCTTCCACAATATGAATCTTACTTGGAAGGTAAGATGACTACACAATCTTTTAATGCAAAAAGAATGAGGGTCATGAAACCTTTAGAACTTCTACACAGTGACGCGGTTAACTAGGATAAAATCTCATTATCTATGAGGTACCATAAGAACTCATCAGATAAATATTCCCCACCTTGATCAAACCGAAGTGCCTTTATGGGTAAAACTAGTTGTTTCTCCACTTTCGCATGAAACTCTTTGAATTTATCAATGGTTTCACTCTTCCGGTGCATCAGGTATACATACACATATCTGGAATAGTCATCAATAAAGGTGACATAATACTCGTAACCATCTCTTGCACTAACGCTCATGGGGATACATATGCCAGTATGCACAAGTTCTAGGGGTTTTCTGACCCTCGTTTCTTTTGCATTAAAAGATTGCTTAGTCATCTTACCTTCCATGCTAGATTCACATTGTGGAAGATCAACTTCTTTAAGCGATCTTAAGATGTCATATTTCACAAGTCTAGTGATTCTTTCTCAGTTAATATGACCAAGTCTCGAATGTCAAAGATACGCCTCATTAGAGTGAGATGTTTTAAGTCTTTTATTCGATATTTCAATCTCAAGTAGTGTGTACATCTTTGGTTTGATAAAATAAAGATGATTTGACATCTATCCATTATAGATAAGATTGTGATTTCTAAAGATTGCAATTCCATTTTTAAAAGTCACGGTCAAATCGTCTTTATATAAACATGCAATGAAAATTAAGTTTCTTTTGAAACTTGGTACATATAAAATGTCTCTTAAAATAATCTTCTTAAAATTATCAAAATAAATATGTACATATCCCACTACTTCAACTACCAGACTTCTCCCACTCCCATCTACAATGATAAGCTCTTATCTCTAAGATCTTTTGTCTCCTCGAACCCTTGTAGAAAAACACAAACATGATTAGTGGCTATAGAATCAATGACCCAGTGGTCTATTGAATCTTCCAATAAACAAGCTTCTATCATCAAGAGTTTCGTACATTTGCCTTTGGTAGCAAGGTATTCCTTCCATTATTTACAGTTTGCCTTGAAGTGTATTTTCTTGATGTAAAAGAATCATTTAGACTTAGATAAGTCTTTAGGCTTTCTGGTTCTCTTCCTTTCCATTTGTGGTGGCCTAGAAACCTTAGCCTTGCTTTTCTTAGCCTGCTTTCCCTTCCCTTTTGAGGAAGAAGCGACGACTATATTTACTTCTGCTCTTCGGACTAGTTGATCACCGTTCAACATCAACTCATAGGATTGTAACTCCTTCATGAGTTGTTACCAAGGTTATAGGCGACCTAAAAACCAACAAAGTCCTTTGACAAGATTTTGAAAGCTATCTCAATTTGAGTGTTCTAATCCAGATTTACCTTATTGACTGGAGTGCCAGGCTTTTGCTGGGCATTCATCAAGCTAGTTATGGCAGACTATCGAACCAAAGTAGCGTAGCCTCCGAACATGTCTTCTAGCTGATATAGAATTGTTTTAGCAGTCTTATAGCTCTTTAGTTGCTTATACAAAGTACTGGTCACGCTTGCTAGTATATAGTAACGAGCTATCTCATCAAACTCTTCCTAGTGTTTTCTAGCCTTAGCTTGAGTGGCTGGTGTGAACTTATTATAAAGAACTGTTTTAAGTTTCTCATAGCTCAGGAAAATTATCAGGTTCCTTTTCCATTTCTTATAATTATTTTTGTTCAATTTTTTTTTAGTGAGTATGTTCAATAAGGGAGTTGGTGCCATTTTCGAACTTAAAATAAAACATTCATATATTAATATATTTTTATTAAACAAATGTTTGAAAATGTTTTGCAACATTACAATATGTATTAAGATGATGCATACATCTTACATTAAACCTTGAAAACATTTATAAGTTGTTGCAACAATAATTCCTACACCCATTGAATCAAGCCACATTGGGGTGACCATGATCAACTAGTAAGAACATGGATTTCAATCCATTTAGTATATAAACCTAATTGCTTAGACATTTACACATACTAATAATTGTGTAACGTTTGGTCATCATTCTAACTTAACTAGAGCTCTGTGGGGAGTTACTTAACAAGAAGATCTTGAGTGTATAATCATCAACTCAACACCTATTGCATCATGCACTACGAATGAGTCATCATGGGACAATGTCACCGAGTAACATGGTTTGACTAGTTGTCCTCTTTTGAAGATATAATTTCTTGACCTATCGCATGATAATGCGTACCTCAAGGGTTAGTCCAACTATGATATGATCATAATAAAATTATGCTTACTTTCAGTAAGTCTCCTTAGTGAAATCCACATGACAACGTCTACCTTTGGGTAAGTCTATTTCATGCCATCACAAAAGACCATTGATGGAGGTCGTAGGTCTTGTTTAGGGACCTTCCCTTACTCAATATTTTGAAAACATACAAGGTTTTTAATTTCCAATTTCTGTCATGTATGATCAATATATGCATGACAAGTACAAGTAGCATTCTTTCCTAAACTATATGGCATGACATATATGATCAATATATGCTTATCTCATGTATGCATGACATGCTATGGAAATTTTATAATATTCATATTCAATTATTCACAAGAGTCAATCAAACCATGTTGATTCTCAACAATTTTTCTTTTAAGGGAAAAACCGAAGAAGTGACCAGGTAGGTTCCAAGGAAAGGGAGGTGATTCATCTTTGACCACTTAAAAACCAAGTCTTTCCTTGCCAGATCCAATCCTAGACATGCACCTTCTCATTACCACACTTCTCACAGTAATCAAATAACCTAAAGAAGTGAATGGAACAATACAACACATGTATTTTCTCATTACCACACTTATTTTTGATAGATCAACTGTGGATCATCTCATACATATATATCAAAATTATATCATAAATAATTATTAAACAGATATATAAAGAGATGATTAATAAAATAAAATTGCCAGCAAAGGTTTCTATGGTTCTATTTCTAGAAAATAAATGAAAAACAAAAATTACAAAGTTTTTCATCACAAGGCATTCCTTGTGTCTTCGAAAGTTATCGCTTTATCTTCTCCTCGACATGGACTACATTTTGGAAAAAATACATTGATGTCTTATGTTCATTTTCGGCTCCCAAGAATTCTATAAATGAACATAATCCTACGTGGAGATGATAGGTGACAATCTATTTTCTATGATCCACAACCTTGACAAAAAATAATAATTATATAA
>CM025141.1:14577539-14597342 GCA_013467495.1 Gossypium gossypioides
ACAAAAAATAATAATTATATAATAAATATATAATATTTCATTCATTTACATACATTCTCCTAAACATGCAAATAATTACAAGAATGTCACATATTGTCAAATATTAATCAAACAAGATGAAGAGAGAGGTTTGGTCTTGGTTTACACCCTAAACATAACACAAACCTGGCTATGATATCAATTATTGGAAAAAAATCCGGTTTGAAAATGGTTTTCTTGGATAGCGAAAAATTAAAATTTTGAAGACCGACCCGGTTTGTGGTATTTATATCAATAAAACTTAACCGAATTCATACCTATGTTTTTAGATAAGCGGATCATTGATATTTTTCGAATTTCAACCAAATGATCTTCTCTACTATTCTCCTACCACAAATTGCTTCAAGTGTTGGCTTGAACCAATTGAACCAAAACACAAAACTAGAAAAAGTTTTCCTTTTCGGGTTGAACAGGTAAAATTGTTATACTAAAAAAAATGTTTATAAGTTGAGAATAAATTCTCTCTATTTTTTTGGCAAAACAACAATCTCTCAAAAGTTTTCTAAATAGCTTCATAGGTGTCATATATTTATATGAAGAGAAGGTAAAACCCTTGTAGAGTCGTAAAATTTTAATTCTACTAGAAAAAAAATATCCTAGTTTATCTAGGATATAGGGGCAGCAACCCTAGTTAATGATACTATGGTTTTTCTGTTTCACGTTCTTACATGAAGGGTTTTGAGCCTCTTTCACGTCGGGTCCAATTACGAGTACTTCTTGGGTCTTTTTAACCTAGTACTCTGTAATGTGATTCAACCAGATTCAATTATTCAATTTCCCAAAATAAACTTTAATATCTACATATTAAATAATTTTCTCACCCTAATTTTACCCCAGTAAAATTTTGACAATTTTACCTCGTTAAAATTTTGACGATTTTACCCCTAATAAAATTTTGAGAAAATTTATTCAATATGTTACAACTCAACATGTTCACTATGACCGAATGATTTATTTTCATTTTTGGGGTTCAAAACAGTTCTAAAACATAAACTCATTCTTCCATAAATTTTTTTAGTAATCCTATATGCGATTGCAAGTTTCCATTTTCATTTCCATTTCCATTTTTGGAAACCTACATTCATTTCCAAATGATTCCATTTCTCCATTTCGGAGAAAACCATAATCATTCCTGAATGTTTCTCTTTTCTCTTTTTCTATTCATTCTGTTCATTTCTATTCAAACACGCAATTGATTTCTAGTTTCAAAAAGTTAGCGGAGGGACTGATTGGGCATATGTAGTTGAGGCTCAAATGATTTATAATTAAGTTCTGACTTTTCGCCTACTAATTATAAAATCATTTAGGCACGAAATCATTCCACTATAGTATTGTGACTGAGCTCTCCTCAACGGCATACCATTATGAAAGAAACTACTAAGTGCTCATCCAATGATCTTATCATGAGTGTGTTACCCTCATAGGATATCATTGATCTCTTTGGGATAATATCCGTTCTCCTAATATGATCCTATTTTTTCTCATGGTCGCAATTACATCTTCCTTCATGAAAAGTCAATCACTATCAAATAGTGATCAAGTCATCCATCACAAAGATGGACAACTCGTGACCACGTTTATTTTTCATCAACGATGTAATGCCAACGAGAGGATATCATTACCCATGTTTTGGGCTATAAATTCCACTGTTGTGAATGACGCTACATATTATAAAATTTGTACACCTAACACACCAGCTTTCGGTTCCTTATATATTTGATCTTAGGCTTTTACTTACATCAAAGTGTATAAGTCACACATACATAGTCCGCCATCCACTCAGGATTTAAGTATGCCACAATATAAATGTTAGAAGTGAACAAATTCATAAACAGATTTAGGATCTATTTTTCTTGGGTCCTATCTGATGTACTGTCAGTCCAGTCAGTCGTATCTCTGTGTCTATCTTCTGGGAGTCGTCCGCTCCGATGCCCAAGACAAGGTATCTCCCCAATTGGACTTGATAGATGACATATTAGTCTTGCAATAAGTTTGCTCATTTCTGATTAGACTAAGGACATGTTTAGGTATGTCTACTAATACAAGTTGTCTTTCCATTCTATGATCCGACCACGTAATATCGCTTAGTATTAATTAAACATTAGACAACCAATGAGCAACATTTGCTTCCATTTCGCTTTACGTGCAAAAACAATGTGAGGACAATATGCAAAGTATTAGTGTAATTTATGAATAATTTTATTAACCAATATGTTTGAAAAAATCACAAGTGTACTTAGACAAAAATACTACACTCAGGGCACCAAATCTAGCAGTTAGCAGGTGTGGTCGAGAGACAAACTAGACTAATTTGTCTAAATCGGTAAAGATAAGACTAAGAGGTAAAATTGAGCCAATTTGTAAGTGTGAGTGATTTAGATCCCTAATTTGAAGGTTAATCAACAACATAGAAATCGACCATCCACTTCTTGTTATCGTATTCAGTAGTTTTATATTTTGTATTATTTATAATTTAGTCTGATCTGCTGTAATTTGATGTAGCAGATTAAACTAGTTTTCACATTTAAGGAGCTTGAATACAAGCATTTTTGTTATGTTTTTAATTCAATTTCTTTAGTTTTTTTTACATTCAATAAAATGTGCACATCAAGTCTTTGATTAACCTTAAGGGCCGAATGACTCCTAAGAGAGAGCTAACATACTTTATGAGTGTGCAGGAGACCATTAGAGGGTATTTCGGGTCAATAATGAACGCTATGTCATAACATGGGAGATCCAATGTCACAACATAGAGAGTAGAATAGAGAAAGTGGGAAACTTCTTTCAATGTTGCAGCACAGGCCGAGGGTGTCGCGACATACCAATGAAAATGACTACAGAGGAACTTGTTGGTTGCTAAAGAGGAACATACCCGCAAACGTGCATATGGCTCGAAATGAGAGAACTCTAAGGGGCTATGCCTTACCAAGTCTGAACATGGTTCAGGAAAGTATAGCAAGACTGACGATTACAACTAATAATTTCGAGATAAAACTGGCAATGATACAAATGATCCAAAATAATCTGCAATTTAGGGGCACTCTGACAGAGCACCCTAATCAACATTTGGAATGGTTTCTTCAACTCTATGATACTTTTAATTATAACTGGGTCACTGATGACTCTATTTGTCTTCGGTTGTTCCCCTTTTCTTTGATTCAAAACGCTTTTTTTTGTTAGACTTGCAGGCACTAGGGTCTATCATGACGTGGGATGAACTCACTGGAAAGTTCCTACATAAGTCTTTCCCAATCAATAAAACAGTCCAACTAAGAAGAGAGATCATTGTCTTCAGACAAATGAAGGGAGAAAGTTTTTATGAGGTGTGGGAATGTTTCAAGATGTTGATTCAAAGATGCCCGCACAACGGATTTCCTTAGTGGATGAGATTACAAAATATTTTATAATGGGTTGGATGCCAACGCACAGTTGGATTAGACTGAGCAACAGAAGCAGCCCTTATGAATAGGACGTACGAGGACACATACAAAATTATTGAAAATATGGCATTAAACACCTGTCAGTGGCTGACTGAATGATTTTGTAGTACTTGACTTTGGGGAAGATCGTGAGATACCAATCTTACTAGGAAGACCTTTCCTGGCCACTTTTTGATCCACTGTTAATTTAGAAAAAATTGAGTTGATAATTAAAATTAATGGTGAAATTGAAACCTTCAAATGTAGCCATCACCTGAACAAGGAAAGTAGGAGGAAATTAGGGCAGCATTGCAAAATCTTATCTATTTCTATGTTTCCAAATCAAAGGAAATGTTTCCTTTTACGAATACAGAAAGAATAAACATGTTCAAGGAATGGAACAAACAAGCAAGGTCGGAATGGCACGACGGATGGTGGACCAACATTGATAGAATAAAAAAATTGTCCATGGGTGAATTGACAATACTGCTAGATAAATCTTGCAGTATAACTTAAAATTTGTGAATTGTTGCATGATAATTGTAAATTATTCTATACTTAACTAACCACATAGTTTAGACTTTAACTTTTATTTTATTTAGGTTTATCTTTAGATTGAAACATCCTTAAGATGGAGTTTTGGGTTGAAACAGAGTCGTTGTCGCGACATCAAAACAAGAAGTCGTGATGTAGCAGACAATATCTGGGAATCTCTAAACAGGTGGATGTGTTGCGACACAGAACCCCTGTGTCGCAACATTGGTATCCTGCTAGGGATGTCGCGACACGGAACCCCTGTGTCGCGATATCGCTACAATTTCCTGTAGGGTTGACCCAACTCATTACGTAACCCGACGACTTAAACACTAATTTTACCCGATTTTTAAGCCTTTTAAACCCTATTTTACAATTTAAAATCCTATTTACTCCTAATCAAAACACTCCCTAAGCCCTTACCCCCTTAAACTCTCTCAAATCTATCAACATCTCCTAAACCTTAAACCCCCAATTGCCTAAATTTCCTTTCACAAACTCGATACGATAAGGAACAAGGACATCACGGGCAAGTGAAGAATTCAAGCGACCTTCGACGATACATTCTAGGTTAAAGGTTCCTAAACTCAAACTTTTTACTATTCCATTGCTTCATTTATCTTAGTAAGTCATTAGGATTGAAACATCATACCTCCTAGGAAAGTTAGGCGAACAATGGAAATAGAGCCATCGATGGTTCAAAATCTATCGTCTTTTCTAAATCCGAATGTTGAAAAGTATTTTAATGAACTTCAAGGAAAAGCATTAATTCATGAGAGGGGATTTGATCCATCGATTATTTTTTGTAAAAAAATTTAGCCTTTGGTCAGGTATCATCGTTGGGAACGTTTTTGGACAATCCCAAAGGATAATACTGTAATCCCCATTGTCCAAGAGTTCTATGCATCTCTACAGCACCACAAGTCTAGAAATACTAAAGGCTATATATGGGATACAATACTTGTGCGAAGGAAAGAGGTGCAAATAACCCCTAGAATAATTTGCAATTTTTATAATGTTCTATACTATGAGAATGATTTCATTGATGAAACTGACTTAGAATATTTTAGAGACATAGATATGGACAATATTATAGAGTTTTTAACTAAAGGAAAGGGTTAATGGAAGTATCGCGCAGGTACTAATATCCCAGTCTCTTTTCATCAAGCCATTATGTTTCCTGAGGCTAAGATGTGGATTCAGTTTTTTTGCACACGAATTGTACTTGCTTTAAATGTTTCTAACGTTAATACCTTTAGAGCAATTTTACTCTATGCTATTTTGCAATAAAAGTAGGTGTGTGTTGGTAAATGGATCCACCAGAACATGGGAAGATGCATTAGTAGCCAGAAGGTGGGAGTGTTCTTTCCCCATCTAGTGACGGCTTTATGCAAAAAGGCAGGTGTACCCATGACCTCCACTGAGTATTCATTAAAACCATCACGAGGCATTATTGAAGAAACCTTGTTCCAGTAATACATCGAGCTGCAGGCCAAACAAATCAAAGATAGGAACAAGCGAAAATAAGAAACAACAACTACCCCCACCTCATCAGAAAAACTGGCACGAGCTCAACAGGACGTTGGTGAGAGTAGTCATCCTAAGTTAGATTAGATGATTTAGTGGATGCAAGAATCAGGACCAATTTTTCAAGAGTTTGCAAGGCAAAATAACATCTGAATCCCAATTATACACAAGATATGTTCTGTCCAACTAGTATGGAACAATAAGAAGGAGCGCCGAAAAGGGAAGAGGAAGGAGAAAAAGAGGAGGATGACGGGGATGAGGAGATGGATGATGAAGAGGATTGAGTATTTTATTTTTATTTCGTTTTAAAACGCTTGTATTAATTATTGGATGATTTTAATTTAGACTTTGTAGGAGTAGGTTTTATAAGTAGATTTTCTTTTAGTTTTGTTACTTTGTGTTTCATTTTTCTATGTAGGAACCTAACACGAAGTAGACATGAACAAATTCAAACTTTCAATGATCAAAGGAGGAAGCACCAACCAATAGGAGTTCAAGCAATCACGATCAATTGGGTAAATTCTTTCCTTATCTTTTGATGGGCTATACATAGAGGAGAATGTGTCAACTAAACTATGGAGGGTAACATAGAAAATTTGCTTCAAATTTTTACATTTTTTTTAATTTTTCTTGTCTTTTGGTGTGTTGAGCTTGTAGAAATACAAGTGATTAGTTAGGAGCATGTACATAAGTTGCTTGTATTTATGAATAAATTCTGCATGATAATAAGAGATTTTAAATTTTTTATTAGTAAACTAATGAAGTTCTATATGTTACACTATAAATAGGTATTAAGCTATCATCTGTACCAAGTGATATAAAAAATACAAGGAAACGAGCATGCTAGTATGAAGGATAAATGGTTGAATTTGTGTTTGTTTGATTGATTAAATTTATGCATGTTGAAATATTTAGGGATGACCTAATGAATTGTTTGGAACACATCCAGAGCTAAAAAGTTGTCCTACCTATATTTCACCTCTAATACTAATTTTGAACCTCTTGACACTTATTGGTGAACCATAGTACAAACCCTGAGCCTGAAAACGTTAATTTGTATATGCCTAGTAACACCACTAACCCGTCTCCATCGCCAGATTAGGGTTATGGAGTATTACTAAACAATCAAAAACATTTAAACTTTATATCATTCAATAATATAATCACATCATAAACTATCCATACACAAGCATACAGTCCCTGAATTGAGCCCTCGAGGCCCCTAAAAATAGCCTAGAAACAATTTGAGACCAATTTAAAATAGTTTGGAAAGTTTAGGATAAAGATGCAAAGATTGCAAAATAGGCTTTAAGGTTTATTCAACTGTCTGTAGTCTATACACAATCTTAAAGAGTCGTCTTTTTTTTTCACAAACAATATAGGTGCACCCTAAGGAGATACTCTCGGTCCAATAAATCTTCTATCTAACATCTCTTGCAACTGTACTTTCGACTATTTTAATTCAGGTGGTGTCATGTGATACGGTGATATCGATATCGGTGCAGTTTCAAGAGCTATATCAATCACAAATTCAACTAACAATCTGTACCCGTTCTAACTTCGACTCTGGATCTTTGGTATCAATGATGTATGCTAGAAACACTTCACTACCTTTATGTATCAAGCTCTGTGCAGAAATAGCTGAAATGATTCTAACAACATTATTTCGCCTGTTAGATTCAACTGAAATAATCTCTCCTGTCTGACATTTCAAATCAATCCGTTTCTATCTACAGCTTACCAGAGCATCATGTAATGATAGTCAATCCATACCCAGAATAACATCAAATTCGCGAAAGGGTAGTAACATCAAATTAGAAGGGAATTCATAGCCACTAACTTTTAGTAGACATTTACAACAAACTAAGTTAACTATCACACTCTGACCTAGCGATTTAGTACCCTGAATATCATATTCGGTTGATTCAACAGGTAATTTTTTTCTGTTACTAATGCAGTGAAAATACAAGAATGAGTTGACCCAGGGTCAATCAGTGTATAAACAGTAACATCAAAGAGATAGAATGTATAAACAATCACATTAGGTGCAACAGCTTCCTCTCTAGCTCGTATAGCATATGTGCGAGTAGGTGCTCTAGTCTCTAACCAAACAACGGTGTCTTTTGCTCCCTGATCGGTTGTTTAACGTCACAGAAATAATGTGCAAGCGTACACTACTGATGCAAGTATAGTAGACATATGAGTCTGTCGGATATCGATACCACGAGGATGGTCGTCTTTTGTCCATCAATGTCAGTGCAATAAAGAGATAGAAACGAGATAAATTGTGAGAGTAGTTGTCGAAGCAATAACTTGAAAATAACAAGATAAAATATAATAATTATAAACTGGGATTCCAAACCTGAATATTCAACAGAATGCTAAGTGTTCACAAGGTAAAAAAGGATAAGTGATTGTCGATGAATTAAATTGCAATGAATATCTTAGAAGCTTAACTTCTATAATTAATCTAATACTTAAACATGCACATTAACTACACCTTCCGATGATGGCAATGGAACACTATTAAGGACAAGTGGATTAAATTCCTTTAATCCTCAAGCAACTTCCGTTGTAATGCTTGTTAGCTTGAACTGTCGCTGCACTTTCCAATGTTAGTGACCGCAATAACAGTTTCATGCTAAAAACATTCAAACCCAAAGATTAAATAGTAGAAGCAAGATCGAATAAATAAAATTTAACCCAGAAATCATGTGTACTTCCATACAAACATGAAATAGAAAGTAATCACCATCGTTTAGAAAAGAAATATAAAAGAAACAAGTGGAGAGTACTATTCCTAGAAAATCTCGACTTGATCTCTCAACTCCCTCTTGTGCTGCACCCAGGGCTCCTCGTCAAGAGCTAATCTGCATCCCTTTCATGTGGGTTCAACCATAGGAGGCTTAAGTCGTCATAGCCGAAAAGCTTCAAAAGATAGGTTGAAGAAGATCATCCGAAAAGCTCTCTCCCTTTTTATTCTTTTCTATGTGAATATTTATATTTTTCCCCAAATAGCCCAGGTATCCTTTCATCAAAATCATGATGCCTCTGAACGTACAAGTCAGTTGTACTAGACTGGACAACACGCATTTTTGTTTCTATCCGAACAGCTGTCAGGTGCGACAACAATTCTGGGCATAATCTGAAATTATTCATGCAGTGACATCAATACCAAAATATGACAAAATATTAAGGGTTAATAACTTAAGATCCACTGAGTCATAAAATGTAAATTAATGAACTGAAAATACTAAAATAGGTTCTAAAGATAACTAAAAGGGGAACAAATTAACCAATAAGTAGGAAGAAAACATATGTTCTTTCTAGTACTATCACTCCCATACCAGTAGTCCCCACAGTATTGTTTTGGCCCGGACGTCTATATTTCTGATATGTAAACATTTTTTTTTCATTCTATTCTTCGTTTTCCTTTAACCGTTTAGGACAATTCCGGACAAAGTGATCAGTTGACCCACATCTACAACAGGCTCCCAACTTAGCTCTGTACTCGCCAGGATGAAGTTTTCCACAACATTTCCCACACTGTCAACTGATTTTGTAGAAGATTTAAAATCATGCTGAACCGCTTTATTTTTGTTCGGATGCTCAGACACCGAAGTAGCTCGACTTAAATCCTCTCTAGTCTTCTTTACCGGTGGTATAAAAAATGACTTGAAAGAACTTATCTTGTTAAACTCTTGAATTTGTCTATCCCTTTGTATCTTACGATTGTACACTTCTTCCATTTTCTGTGCACGACCAGATAAAACATCAAATTCTTGAATTTCATTACCTTTGATCATCATCTAATTTCATCATTTAGCCCGTCTTCAAATCGAATACACATTTCTTCTTCAGTAGGCACAATTTTTAGAGCATATTTACTGAGATACACCAACTCTCTCTCATACTCAGCCACTGACTTGTTTCCTTGTCGTAACTTGAGAAATTCCCTCTTTTTCTTGTCCAGATACCGTTTTCTAACATACTTCTTTTAAAACTTGGTCTGAAAGAAATCTCATGAAATTTTCTCTCTCGGTACCATACCCACCAACATAATCCACCAATTGTACACTTCTTCTTTTAACAATAAAATGGCACATCTAAGAAAATCATCGGAAGGGCAAGCCATTTCTTCAAAAATTCGCAAGATGTTCTGAAGCCAATACTCAGCTTTAACTTGGTCATCTTCCTATCTACCTCAAATTTCTTCGACACCGCACTTCCTCAGCTTCTCTATCAGAATACATTGACTAGACTTAGTTACAGGAGGAGGTGGAGGTAGAGGTACAATCGGAGGTATAACAAGGGGTAGAGGTCGTTGAGACAGAGTATTCATTTGCATAAACTCATTTAACCACTGGTTCATAAACCTGAAAAACATATTTTTAAGTTCGTTTCAGGTACTTGTGGATTTGGAATATTACTACTCATCCCCTGATTCGAGGTCGATAAATTACTATTAACCTCATCAATGTCAACACGATCAGATCCGACTGACATCTTTACAATCTATAAGAAAAAACAAAGTTTAGATCGGATCAAACTCGTCACACTATCAGAGGTTTATATGGCATATAATTCTATACATTTTACACGCTACGTTTAGTTTTAGAATTGACTAAATCGTAGCTCTGATACCACTAAATGTATCACCTCTAACCTATATCCGTCGTAACCTATATCCGTCTTCAGATTAGGGTTACAAAAAATTAGTAAACAATAAAAAATATTTAAACTTTATATAGTTCAATAATATAATCACATCATAAACTATCTGTACATATGTATACAATCCCTGAATTGAGCCCTTGAGGCCCTAAAAATAGCCTAGAAACAATTTGGGACCAATTTGAAATAGTTTAGAAAGTTTAGGAAAAAGATGCAAAATATGCAAAATAGTGGTCACATGCTCGTGTAACAATGGAACTAGGGACACACGGCCATGTCCTAGCCTGTGTCCTCACCCGTGTAACTCTCTGAGTTACCCCACATGCTCGTGTGCTAGGCCGTGTGTTAGGCCGTGTAGCTCACTAACTTGCACCCTAAAGAATTCATCAGATGACACATAGTCATGTCATCAGGCCGTGTGTCTCACACGGTTGAATCATACGCCCGTGTCTCAGGCCGGGTGGATCTAAATGAGTCTTAAATGAAAAGTTCACCATTTCAAGCTTACTTAGACTCTAAGTAAATACATTTACCAGCCAAAAGACCTATTAAAAATGACATTAAACAGGCTCAAAACATGCTAAATCAACCATCCTAAGTGCCTAACCAATGTACCTTCATTGGTACCACAAGTATACACAATTATACATAAAATGAATTATCAACCAAAACATATTGATTCACACAACCAATATGCCTATCATAGGCACCTTAAATCATACCAACTCAACATAACACGTATACTAAACTTATACCAAAACATCTTCCTTCATTCATATATATCATAATAAGTTAAGTACTAACATTTAAGATCATACTTTAAAATTTTACATATAAAAAACAATAGCAATGACAAACAAGCCTATTACATGCCATATAATCCGAAATGAACGTTCCAAAAACTACCAAAAATGAGTGGATAGTGTGACTTGAGTCCCAATCCGGTTGTCCAACCTTCAAAGTATTTACAAGAACAGAAAATAACACAAATAAGCTTATTGAAGCTTAGTAAATTGAATGTACTAAAATGATAAATCTTATCGAAGTAAGTCCAATAAGTCAAATAAAAATAATACAACTCCATGTGTTCCCTGTCATCCGTAATCTCAACCGGTGAATTTTAAAATTCAATTTCAGAACTCAAATACCTGACAAAACCATCAAAATCACTAAAAAAGTTACCTTAACCGAGAATTACAATATGATGAATGACTTACGGATATGAGTACGTCGATATTCCAACTAAAACACACCAGATGCTTATAAGATCCATCCGAAACACACCAATGGCTCCGAAGAGCTAATCCATCCGAAACACACGAAAATAGGGAATATAACACGAGAATTCACAACAAGTGCTGAACTTTGGTCTACTCGAGAAACATATATATATCACTTCACAACAATCTCCACTCTGATCCCTATAACACACCATACCTCAATTGTACTCTATCCTACGTTCAATCTTATCCAAATATTGAAATTCAATAACATTTCTCAAATAACTTTACATTATCTATAAACAAATATATCTACTATACCATTTTATATCATCTAACATTTCATATAAAAGCTAATTTGAACCGTACGAAATTACGTGGACTGAATTGTAGTAGTTGCAGAAGTTCAGGGAGTAATCCGTTATTTTTCCTTTTCCACGTGTATCAATAGGGTCTTGATCTAAAATGTAAAATTTCTCAATTATCAACATACATTTCACCTTCAATTTTACTTTACATTTTATACCCTTTTATTTTTTAAATTTACACAATTACCCCTTAAATTTTACAACTTTTGTAATTTAGTCCCTTAACCCGAAAATCATCAATTTAACCATTTTTCTCAAGTCAACATTTCAGCTGAATATACTAGGCCCTTATACAATCCCTACTAAACATCAATTTACTATCAACCTTGAAATTTTAGTATTTTCACAATTTTATCCTTAAATCAAAATCTAACAAAAAATCACTTCACAAAATCACTAAATATCACAATCAAATATTCAAATACATGGTTATCATAAAAAAAAATTCAAGATTCATCAATAGCAACTTCCAAAATTTTAACATATTAAAAAACGAAGGTACGGGCTAGTTGGACCTAGTTGCAACGATATTAAAAATATAAGAATTACAAGAAATAGGTGATAATTGAGCTCACATGCACAAGGAAGAAGAAACTGAAGCTTGAAACTCTCTCTCTAATGGTGATTTCCGCAAGGGTTGAAGAAAAATGAATAGGAAATGTTTAATTTTCAATTTGTTTTGTTTAATTTTAATTTATTACTATTATGCCACTAACATATAATATTTTATCATTTTTTAATTCTAATAGGCATTCCACCACATTAATTAAGGCCTAATTACCATATAGATCCTCACTCAATTAATAATTAAGCCATTTGGTCACTAAATGCATTAATTAACAAGTTTTGCACCTATTATAATTAGTCATTTTTCCTTAATTAGCTATCTAAACATTAAAATTTCTTAACCCAATTTTAATACGACTCTAATGACTCCGTAAATATTCTATAAATAATATTTACGAGTTGACACGACGGAAATTTGTGGTCCCAAAACATTATTCTGTCACCATTAAAAATCAGATTGTTACATGCCCTTTTTCTTTGGTCCTGTACCGCACAATTATAGACGTCTGGCCATACGTATTAAGGGTTAAGTAGATACTGTACGATAGATTTTGTAAAACTAGAGTGAAATTGGAAAGATTGGCATGATATGGGAATTATAAGTTAGCCTAATGTGTGAAAGAAAAAGAAAAATCCAAAAAGAGAATTAGAACAAGTAGAAAAAGACTTAAACCAGCGAAAAAACATTCATGAGTGAGATGTATTGAAAAAGAGAAAAGTGGCAAAGTCACAAAAGAATGAAGAACTTGTTCATTAGTACACAAAAACTCGTAAGGCTAGCCATAGTTACTATGTCATCCTATGATTTCCTAAATATGGAGAGAGGAGAAATAATGCGGTGAGCAGGTAAAGGTCACTAAGAGGGGAAGAATAGGGATCAATACGATATGCCAAACTATTTCTGTATTTGTAACCTTTCGATGCTTACTGTTTTTGAATTTCATACCTGTCCTAAGCCTCAGAACTTTACAAGTCGAAAAGCCCTATGTAACCTAAATATCATTGTACATGAATGGATATCATACTAAACATTCACATAGATAACTATTTGTATTCTGGTCGGATAATCAAAGTACTTGTATGATTTGTTGATGGATTCCTATAAGTGAAAACCTTAATACTTGTATATTTTGTAACATACTGAACTTAGATGTTTGTGATCAAAAGTGGTAAGTCAACTACTCATCATGTTGAAATTGTCAGTAAACGTGAAATGCCTAAGTCATATGCCTTGAAATCAATACTTGTACCATGCTTGCTTAAGGTTCGTCATTTTTCTTTTTGTAATCTTCGTTTATGTTGCTTGAGGACAAGCAATAACTTAAGTGTGGGGGAGTTTGATCTGTCGTAATTTGATGTAGCAGATTAAACTAGTTTTCATATTTAAGGAGCTTGAATACAAGCATTTTTGTTATAATTTTAATTCAATTTCTTTAGTTTTGTTTACATTCAATAAAATGTGCTCATCGGGTCTTTATTAACCTTAAGGGTCGAATGAGGCCTAAGGGAGAGCTAACATACTTTGTGAGTGTACAGGATACCATTAGAGAGCATTTCAGGTCAATACTAGACCCTACGTCGCAACATAGGGATAGAGAAAGTGAGAAACTGCCTTCAATGTCGCGACACAGGTTGAGGGTGTTGCAACATACCCCTAAAGATGACTATAGAGGAACATGTTGGTCGCTACATCGTGACACAGGTCTTGGTGTGTAGCGAAGTCGACTGCGTGATGGGAAGAAAACATGAAGCAGGGGTGTTTTGGTCTACACAATAGAACTTTAAGCTCGGGAACATCAGCTAACCTAGGGTTAAGGACTACGACCACTTGAATGCTATAAATAGGTCCCTTTAGCACATGTAAAAGACATCTAATTTTTAACCTAGTTTTCTTCCATTAAATTTAGTCTTGTTTTCTTTCATTCTTTGGTTTTCCTAGTTCTAGTTATTTTCTTTCTTCAAGAGATCTGATTGTAAAGGAGATCAACTTCTGTGGATTCCTGTTTATTATCAATATCAATCAGGCTTTTCTTAAACTCTCTATTTCAGTCTATTCCTTATGATTAATTCTTCCATTTATTCCCTGTTGTTTATGAAAGCCATGAGGAACTAATCCTTCTATGGGGGATTAACTAGTGGAAACATGATCTCTTAACTATTTTACAGGGTTATTCAACGGATCAATTAGGAACAACGTGAAACAAACCCTAGGCCTGACAACCTTAGGAAGTCATCAAGGTGGGAATTAACCCAAAATTGGTATTGCCCATTCGTGAACACCTTGAACCCAAACCAGTCTAGACTGTGAGGTCAGAAGATACGTAATTCTTACTTACTCGTTATGTTAGTGGAAGATCGGAAGAACCTGCTAGGGTAGCGACTAGTTGGTTGACAAAGAACACAAGACGACAGTTGATTGAGATTGCTGAAGCAAGCTAATCACTCATATTCAGATTTGATTCACTTTATTTATTTCTATCTCTTGCAATTTCACTCTTTTTTTATGTTATTTTATTTCTTTAGTTTAAGAAACCCTAAAATTATCTCTTATTTTACTTTCGTAATATAACTAACTTAAAGTATTAATTAGATCTTTAATTGTTTAGGTTAAGATTTATTTAGTTCTCACCTCCCTTGGGTACGATCCTTGGAGTACTTACCTACTTTGTTGTAAAATTTATATTACAACTCGACCCGTGCGGATACTGCCTCGTAATTCTTTATTCTAATGTAGTATTCACACTTTGGATGTTAGTAGTCCAGAGGTGCTCATAGTCCTTTTCTGTTTTATGTTATTAATTAGTTTAGTTTCTCTTTAATTAATAGTTTTCCATACTATAGCAATTAGAGATTAACTAGCTAGACTCCTTTCTTTCATGCACTTTTGAAAAGAAATCGCTAAATCGTTGACTCATTTGGGTTCAATCCTTGGAATACTTCAGTGCTCCATTCTAACACTACAAATATTATAACTAACCTATTACACTTGTAGTAAGCCATGATATTTATATTTTATTTTAATTCCGAGTGTTGATCAATATCTTTCTCATTTATTGAGGGAGAGTCGCTCACCTAATTATTAGCCAAAATTTTTTTTTCATACACTAAAAATTAACATGATTAGCTGCTTTTAACTAAACAAATTTGGTCTTTTAACAGGAAGACCATAAATATTAGTGCTCAAGACCTAATTAAGGAGCTTTTTTCCATTAGTTTAATTTCTTGTTCTTATATTAAGTCTTGTTTTAGTGATTTTTCTATTATGTTGATTTTTCTTTCAATTTAAGTATAGTTTTTCTTTTATTCAGCAATTGAGTTTATTATATTGTTTCCTGCTTTAATCATTTTACAATCGACGACGTTCATACAGATTTTGTAGATTGTTCTTTAGCCAATCATCAATGGATCTATCTCTCTTTTCCCTATTTCTTGCTCTTACTTTTTCTTGAATGTCTGAAATCCAATTAAGGAAAATTGCATTTAGAATGGCCATGAACTAAAACCTTTAGGGAGATTAATGAGTGAAAGTGGAAGTGATTGGCCACGGGTTTAGGGTTTATCCCAATTTAGTTGGTCTAGGTTAAGTGAATTTAAACCCTAGGATTGACCATCCTAGGAAGTAACTTAAAAAGGATAGTTTATTAAGCATCTCTTAATCTAGCCCAATTTAATCTATGAGGTCGAAAGATAAATAGATCAAGATGATTAGTTAACCTAGGTTAATTATTAATTAAATCATTAAAACCTGGATCCAAAGTTAGTCACGAACACTGAAGCGAGTTAATCTTCTGTCTCTATAATTTGATTGCAATTCGATTGTTAGTTTGTTCTATTTTATGATTTTCATCTCATCATATTTAATTGATCGTTGTAATATAATTAGTAAGGTAGTACTATTTATCCCCATTAATTTTTTAATTACAATTTAATTTAATCAAACCTCCTTTGGGTATGATTCTCAGAATACTTTTAAAGTGTTTCATTGTAAAACAAAACTATATTACAATTTGACCTTTATACTTGCAGATACCGCACCTTATTATCATATTTAATTGAAGATTTACAAATCCATGGAGCATGCATGTAGAGGCACGATCAAGTTGTTGGTGTCGTTCTAGGGAGGTTTCAGTATTAGGTTATATTGTTAAATATTACATACAAGTAGGATAAATAGAAAAACTGAATATAGGATGACAAAAATCCTTGGAAAGATATCCCTCAACAGGAGATGGTTTAAACCTAACAATGCAAGACTTGTCATTAGCAACCCCCAGTTTGAGATTAACCTAACTCTATTAACATGGGTTTCAACAAATTTTTAGTTTGACAACAATGAAGGATTGGATCTTGTGATATTTCTTAGATGGTTTGAATATCTATGCAGCACGGTTGCTTATGTCAAGGTGTCAAATGAAGTGATCAAATTATTGTTAATCCTTTTTGCACTTGAAGGTCAAACTAATGCATGGTTAGAGGCATTACCACCTAATACTATCACATCTTGGAAAGAATTTGTGCAATTGTTCCTGTGTATAACCATACCTATGACTGCAATTCTCGACACCTATGAGGAATTATTTCTATTTAAGCAAGGTTCAATAGAAATGTTGGGTCAATCCTGAAACAAATTTAAAACAATTCTTTTGAAAGTACTTGGGGGTGATATTGATCTAGCCATCCACTTGCAGCACCTTTATGGGGGCTTGGATTAGTACAGTAGAGAGAAGCTTGACATTATTGCAGGAGGTAGTATCTGGATCAGAACAGCCCAAGATATGGTCATTCTTCTAGAAATTGTGAGTGGGAATGATCATAATTGGGAGAAAATCATGCAATTGAAATCGGTAAATGAAGTAGCGGTAGTCGACGAGAAAGTAGATGAAAAAGCTATAGGTATTAATGAATATATAGTACAAGAATTGATTAAAGACACTCTTGATAAAGGGGAAGAACAGGTCGACGATGGTAGGATTACACATCAAGTGAGGAAGATGAGATTTGAAACAAGTGGACTGAGGAACTTGTCAAGAATTATTTCGAGCATATCTATCGATTAGACTAGTAGAGACATTGTAAAGAACCGTTGGACCCGTTGAATTGTTCACCAGAAAAGATGGTCCCATTGATCATTAAACCACCCACTTTGAAACTAAAATTGCTACTTACACACTTGAAATATGGATATTTAGGCGAGGACAACACTCTACACGTGATCACAATCGCACATCTATCTGCAGAGTGAGAAAGGGCATTGTTAGAGGTTTTAAATATATATATATATATATAGAAAAGCTATTGTATGGATGATTATTGATATAAAAGGGATAAGTCCTACATTATGTCAATGTACGATATGGTTAGAGGAACAAAAGAAACCAATGGTCGATGCATAAGGGAGACTCAATCCAGCAATGAAAGAGGTGGTGAAAAAAGAGATTTTGAAATGGTTTGGTATATGTATAGTTTATGTCATCTGTGATAGTGAATGAGTTAATCCAACACAGTGTGCTCCGAAGGAGGGTGGTTTAATAATTGTGGCAAACGAGAAGAATGAGTTAATTCCAATGCGGATGGTGATAGGATGGGGGGTATGTATTGACCACCAAAAACTGAAAGATGCAACTAGAAAAGATCATTTCCTGCTTCCTTTCATTGATCAGAAGTTAGACATGTTAATTGGAAAAGAATATTAATGTTTCCTTGATGGGTACGTGGGATATACCAAATTTTGGTACATCCAGATGATCAGGAAGAAACAAATGTTACATGGCCATTTGGGAGTTATGCTTTCAGACGGATGTCATTCGGGTTGTGTAATGCCCTAGCCACTTTCATGAGGTGTACGACAACGATTTTCACTGACATGAGAGAAGATGGGTTGGATGTTTTTATGGACAATTTTTCAGTATATGAGGACTCATTTATAGAATGTTTGAACAACTTAGAAAGGGTTTTGGAAAGGTGCGAAGACAAAAATTTGGTCCTTAATTGGGAAAAATGTCACTTTATGGTGAATGAGGGGATTGTCTTGAGGGCATTAAATATCTAAAAAAGGGTTGGAAGTAGACAAGGCCAAGATAGATGTCATTGAGAAACTGCCACCTCTAGCAACAATTTGTGGAGCCTTAGAATTTCCTAGGTCATGTAGGATTTTTATTGCTGGTTCATTAAAGACTTCTCTCAGATTGCGAAGCCATTGACTCAACACTTATAGAAGGACACACCGTTCGTATTCGAAAAAGAGTGTGCACAGGCTTTTGACGTACTAAAACAAGAGTTAATTTCAACTCCTATTATAATAATCCCAGATTGGACAGAACCATTTGTGATCATGTATGATACTAGTGACTATGTTATTGGAGCACTGCTAGGGCACAAAAGAGACTAAATCTTCTATGCTATTCATGATGTTAGCAAAACACTAAACCTAGCCCAATGCAATTACACATCAATTGAGAAAGAGATGTTAGTTGTTGTGTTTGCTTGCGAAAAATTCTGGCCTTATCTAATGGAGTGTACATCTACACTGATCATTATGCCCTAAAATATGTCATAAAGAAGAAAGAAACAAACAATAGATTAATGAGGTGGGTACTACTATTTAAAGAATTTGACCTTTGGATTTTAGACAAAAAAAAGGGATGGAAAACCAAGTTGCAAATAATTTCTCGAGGCTAGAAACAGAAGTAGAGGAAGAGATAGACTTGGCGATAAACGAGAGGTTCGTCAATGAGCAGTTTTTCCAAGTAGAGCAGTGCTAGGTAATGCAAATAACCCATTAAATGCCCTGGTATGTTGATATTTTAAATTATTTGGCACGAGGAGTTTTTCCTTCAGATGCATCATAGCAGCAGAAAAAGAGAATTATGCAGGACTCTAGGAAATATGTATGGGAGCAACCGTAAGCCTCTTGACAATACGCCGATCAATTAACTAGACGATGTATGGCTGGAGAATAAATAGATGGCATTTTGATAGGATGTTACACGTCCTCATGTGGTGGCCACTTTAAGGGAAAAAGAATTGCACAGAAGGTATTACAGTCGGGATTTTATTTACCGACTATGATCAAAGATGCTTATGAGTTTGCACAGAGATGCTTATGAGTTTGCACAGAGATACGATAAATGTCAGCAAAAAGGGAATATCTCTAAACGGGACGAAATGCCACAAACAAAGATCTCAGAAGTGGAAATCTTTGACGTTTAGGGCATTAACTTTACGAGACCATTTCCCAATTCTTTTGGGAATCAATATATTCTCCCAGCAGTGGACTATGTATCCAAATGGGTAGAAGCTATTGCATTACGTTCCAATTCCATTCTATATACGGCCACATCTTTGCCTCGATTACTGAGCCTAGGAAAAATCCAATCATTGCATCGTCATTGTAACTATGATAAACACAACTTATTCATAAATACAAAATTTAAAATTTTAAAAATATATAAATAA